>BQNB010125415.1:0-19770 GCA_026074375.1 Tanacetum coccineum | reverse complement strand
GTTTTTCCACTTCTCTTGTTATTATTATCATAGTCTGTATTAAGCTTTGGTTATAGGATCTTAATATTGGTTTTGAATTAAGGTTGCGAGAACTTTAAGTGTAAAGATACCCTCTTCAATCAGCTGTCCTCAATTCTCCAATTGTAGTACCCATATACATTGATGGTTTAACTTTAACCCATAAAGGCTTTCCCTTAATCTTAAGACTGAAATTCAGCATTTCTGTGCCATCAACACCCTGTTTGATTGTAGTTCAATTTTGACCCCTTGGTATAGGATCTAGCTATGGTATTAGGCGTGATAAACATTTGAGTCGCAATTGTCTTAACATCAAGCCACGAGAGGAATCAATCAATGTGAACTAGGAATAGGTCAATTCCTCTTGCGGGTCCATTCCACCTAGAGATCATAGGCTAAAACAAGGATGTTTGTCTTAGTTTAGCGTTACCTCATATTATTATAATAGTAAATTGCACCAAGAGGGAAGTCGAGAATCATTTGAGGTAATTCAGTAATGGTGTACCTTCTATCATAGTATTTCCTTCTTTATTATCAGTTCATTATTCGTTATCGTTCTCTCTTTCTTCTAGTCTTATTTCATTAATAAACCACTCTTGGGACGACCTCGGATTTACCAACTCTACACTACTTACGACCGGGTTCTCTGCCCGTTAGTGCGTTTGTAAAGGTAAAACAAGTTTTATAAATTTGAAACTTGGTAAATAAATATTTAAAATAAAATACGCATCTAGTTTTTGGCGCCACTGTCGGGGAGTAGTTTTATTTGATGAATTAAGACCTAATAATGTTTCTAATCATTTTTTCCAAGCGAATGTCATAGGATACAAGTACAAAGACAAGCTTTCTACTAATGGACGCGGGAATCTTCGTCTCCTGTAATGGAACAACGTAGCCGTGACTGAGTCGAACTTAAAGACTCGTTAAATAAACAAAAGTGCTAGTCGGGAGACAACCCGAAAAGGTTTTTCCCTTAAATTTCTGCAAGATTATAGCAATAATGTTTTCTTGGTCATACAAGTTGTCAATTTCTTTGAAATTATGTTTAAAACTCAGTTACGCCGCAACCGAGGTAGAGGGTTATGGCGTAATAGTCGTTTATATAGGTATTTTTGAAACGGTTTAAAAATACTTTACGGCGTAACCAATCCGATCCTGTTACGCCGTAAACTTTTCTTGGGGTATAAAAAGAAAGTGGTTACGGCGTAAGGCAGTTTCTTCACCACTTTTACCCTAAAAACTTCACAGTAAAATCGTGTTCTTACTATTCCTAATCGATCCAACATGGCAGGTAAATAATTTTCCATCTATCCCTTGTATTTAATCTTGCTACAATTTTATCTGTCTTATTTAATTTTTCTATCCACAATTGGATTGATTTATTATTACATTCTTAACACTATGTACGATTCCCTGTCCAAATTAACCATTGATAATCGTTAATCATGTCATCATAATAGGATATAATTTCAATGAACATACAAATTGATCAATTTATGAGGATGTTAATTTGAGGACATAAGTTCGATCCTGCTTCTAAAATATAAACTTGGTTTTGACTATTTAAAATGGGAGATTTTGTGGCTATGGATAATCTGTAAGTAGTGTTTGGGAATATACACATGCACTGTTTACGACGTAATCATTGTTACAATTACGGAGTAAAAGAATGTGTTACGGCGTAACTCATCCTATGGTTACGCCGTAATGTCCTCCTGATCTCTTTATTTCAGGAGTATCTCGATACCGTTTCACCATAAAACTTTTGAGTTTACATCTCAGGTGAATGGTTGAAGTTTAACAACCGTGAATTCTTAGCTGATAGCCAAAAAAGTTCCGCAAAAGACACTCAGAAATTTCGATGAAGGAAATAAAGAGACCCGAAGCTCTAGACATTAATGAATTTGGTGCTCTTCACGAAGGGGTAGCTCTCCAGAATCTTAATCAGTTCTGTCACATTAGCTATAGGGAGGAAGATAGGACTTTTACTTCTCAAGCATGGAACAAGTTGTTTAGGATTCATGAGCGGGTAGTCAGGGAGTATGTTATGAAGTTCCTATCAAGTTTTACCTTTAGGGATCATATTGTGGATTTGGACAATGTCGACACTATGGTTTTTCAGTTAGGAGCGGTTAAAAGAAGTATGACTATACGACATTTTATTTTGGCATTAGGATTGTACACACCCGAGGAGATGGGCAATGTCTTGTTCGAACCATTTCGTAAATCATGCTTTAGAAACAGGCCCAACAACTACAACCTCGCTGAGTACTTCATTAACATCTCTACTCATAATCACTATAATACCCGACACCCCTATCCTACACCTTAATCCGAATCCCCATCCATCATTTGGCACATTAATTGCTCACATTGTCTGTTGCAAGTAGGCACATTGGTAAGGAGAAACTCACTCTGGATGACTTGTTTTTGTTGCATAGTATGGATGGAGGAGTAATGGTGGATGTTCCATGGCATGTAGCTAAATTTTTTACTGACAAAGCAAAGGGGTACAAGAAGAAGAGTCTGATTGTGGGAGCACATTTGAATGGGAGGATTGCTAGGTAGTATGGATTGATGACTTAGGGGTCTTTATGGAATGTTACTTTAAGACCAGAGATTTCACTGTTGAATGTGTCTAAGCTAGTTGATTTAGGTATCTATAGGTATAATGGACTGGGCTATGGTGAGTTGGTTGATGATATCCCCGATCATGGCGAGGATGAGGGTGCTGCCAATGCTGGCAATAATGATGCAGGAGGTGTGAGACGCCGCCCCAATATGAGCTTCACCAATAGGCTCAGAGCAATGGATGAAAGACTGGGTGAAATGGAGACTGATATCTCTAAACTAGGGAGCGATGTTGATGATCTCACATACATTGTGTCTAGGATGTCCGAGCAGTACGACCAGTTTTATGGAGAGTTCAGACATATGAGGATGGAGCAAGAGAGGTTCCAAACTTGGAACATTGATCACCTTTCACAGCTTCTATCCCATCACCACATTGCTCACACCCGCTATGATGGAACCCACTATTCCTATGTTCCGAACATTCCTGATTTAAGGGTTCAACAGGGCGTGAACTTTAAGTCTAGTACTTCGGTCTACTCCATAGCTCCCTCTCAATCTCCTTTTCCTAACCTATTTGGATTGTTTGGCGATGCCAATGCAAGACCTTCTACTTCTCAAAACCAAGGAAAATGGACTTGGTATCGAAGTTATGATGTTCTTGTTTGATTTGATACCAAGAGAACATTGAAACAGATTCTGTTTGCTTTTTTGTCTTGTAATATTTGGATTTTTAGTGATTTTTATCTTTCCTATCGATGATTTTTTGCTTGACCATTTATGTGTTTTAGAATTTGATGAAAAATTTCGAGCTCTAGAATGATATTATGGCTGATAAATCAATCTCTTTGTGTTACCACCAGTAATCATTATGTTTACGGCGTATTAGGCGAACTACCGTTTATGCCTAAAAGTCAATTTATTTTGTTGCAGTGAATTACTACAATAATTGGCCCAATCCAATTTATCTCTTCCATAGGGTTTTTTTAAATTTTGAGCGCGCATACTTTGTTCGCAAAGAACTATGAGGGGGGTGTTTTCAATTTCTTCTATTTCAACTTGTTAAAATCTTTCTTTTATTGACTAAAAGGGACTTTTGGTACTGATTTTTAGTTGGAGGGGGGGAGGGGGGGGGATGAATAAGAATCACTTGACTAATTAACTTGCTTGATTATTATTAGTTTTATTTGAAGTTAAAATTTTTTGTTCATGTTTTTCTAACCGAACTAGGAATTATATCTTTGCCTAATGCACATTACCCTTTTATTGTTATCTTGGGTGAAGGGTTTTTAAGCCTGATATTTCATCTTTCATTATCATTTATATAAGAAAATCCACCAAGTATATTAAGTGTGTCCGGTAGTATTTGTATGACTTTAGGATTGGCATGTACATCGCATTTCGAGACCGTACTGATTGCTAGGAATAGATGGTTCGCAAAAGCAAATTTAGGAATTTACCGCTAAATAGCCATTATTTGGTGTAGATTTTTCTACTTGTTACATGATTGTGCGACCTCGTGCGGTTAAAATCCTTTTGTTGCCTTCAATCATTTAGTTGCAAGATAACCCCTAGATCACCTACGTGGTGACGCTCCCAAGTATCTGTGTTCACCATTTATTCATTTCGTCTCGTTTACACCATTTCGCGCTGAAGCCAACCTGTAGTGTAGTATATTTTGATGCGTTGTGTTAGAAATTTTTTTTAGTACCTAACGTTCGATGGTTCAGGAAAATGGATTGATGTCTATTGGCGACTTACTTGATGGATATATGTGTTATCTTGAGTCATGGAAAGACCCCTCGGTATTTACACTTTCATTACTGTTTTTCTCAAGTGGTAGTGGGGATATGTAATATGTTATTAGCACTCAGGGAAGTATTGTTAAAAGAGAAATAAGTACGAGAAAAGATAAGAAGGTTTGTGTGCACTATAAGCCCCTGTGATATAGATACTCTGATGTTGGTTAGTGTTATAAAATGTCACTAAAGTAATATAGGTGGTGCACTATAAGCCACGCTAGTGATTTTGGGGATGGTGAAGCTTAAGGCCATCAAAAGTATAAAGGTGGTGCAATATAAGCCACTAGTGATGACATGGGTTTCATCTCTGTAGATCTCATTCATAGAAACCATATTTTGATGATCTGGATCTCTGAAGATCTTGGATATGTGATGGCACAGTAGTGCACCGGGTTTTGAATACTCTTTGATTATATTAGGAACTATTAATTTTGTTTGTGTCTTATCTAACACTAGACTGTTAAATGTGGATATCGCTATGGTCATCTAACCTTTATATTACGCAATTAAACCTGTGTTATGTCACCCATGTTGACTTTAGAAGTTGTTTAGACCTAACACTAACTGGTGCAGTTATTGTGTACTTCCTATGCTTATGATAGAATACCTGCTATGACTATGAGTTGAGCGGATCACCCGAAAATTGAACATTTAGATAGGATTTGTTGAGAGTTGAGTGAATTTTGACCCCCTTTTCGTGAGGTGGTTTGGCTTTGATGTTTTTAAGCATAAGTTTTTTGTTAAATTCCATTTTTCTTTGAGCTTAGAATCAGAGAAAGAAATCTTTTTATAATCATTCTACAGTCTATTGAGGGCAGAAAAGGCAAAAGGGAATGTCATGGGTGGGGACAAAACTTGATAACATCAAATATTTGATACTTTTCGATGTCAAAATCCCTGCGTAATTGCTTGTAATTGTCACTTATTTTCCTTGATAAAGGTACTTAATTGCTTTTTATGTTAATTTCAGGATATACAAGCATTCGGAATGTTTTTGAATGCAAAATGGATAAAGGTGGCATTTAACAAGATTATGTCGTAACACACATCGATAAGGTTACGGCGGTTAAAAACATGATGAGTCTTAGTTTACGGCGTTTAAACATTTACACAACGATTATGCTATAGTTTGTGAGTCAAGCATTACGCCTGTAATCCATGAATTTGATTACGGCCGCAACACTATTTTAGTATGATATGGAAATCCTCGTCAGTAGGTTACGACGTAAAACACACGCATACATTCTGCCAGAACCATTCAGAAAGTCTTAAATGGAACGAGTTCAGCTTCAGATTTGTTTGTGAGATATCTCACACTCCTACAGGCCATACAAGGGTTTGGAGGGGAAAATAGACACTTTCAGCAAACATAGGCGGAGAGAAGGAAGTGAAGAAGGAGCCATGTAACGGTGTCAAAATTAGTTTTAGGAATTGTAGCATTTTTACAATGTTTCTTAGATTGTACATAGATCTTAAACATGTGTCGAATTCTCCTTAATATCATTATTATTCTATTTTCATTTGGTTTCTCCACTTCTCTTGTTATTATTATCATAGTCTGTATTAAGCTTTGGTTATAGGATCTCAATATTGGTTTTGAATTAAGTCTACAAGTACTCTAAGGTAAGATACCTCTTCACTCAGTTGTCCTTAATTCTCCAATTGTAGTACCCGTATACATTGGTGGTTCGACTTTAACCCATAAAGGCTTTCCCTTAATCTTAATACTGAAATTCAGCATTTCTCTGCCATCAACACCCCGTTTGATTGTAGTTCAATTCTGTTAGCCTTAAAATATGTCGACTTATACGAAATTACATTAGATATTGTAAGGCGTGACACTTTTGGGGGGAACTTATAATGTCTGTTTGGATAGTTTTGGTGTCACACGCCCTTTATAACCCCTCCTACTTCTGAGGCGGTGACGGATGAATCATTTGTAACATTAAAAGTGTTGTGTGTTTCTCTTTATAGAAACCACACACATTATTTCCCTCTCTACTTTTCTCTCTTAATAATATGGCTCTCTATTTCTTTTATCCTCCCCGACCTCTGGATCGTATGTTTTAGGCTAGAATCTTTATGGGTAACAATTGGCATCAGAGCCTAGGGGCGTTTTGTGTTTGTGCTTTGCATTTTGGGGTGTTGTTCGAGCTTATTTAAGCTTTTTGTGGCTTGTTTTTAAGCCAAAACCCACGGGTTTGGTTCGTTGGTGTCTATTTTGTGCAAAAGCTTGAAACTTTCTTCTATCTAATGTTTCTAGCTCATTTGTACAAATGGTTTGTGGTTTTTCAAAGCTTATTTCAAAAGATCTATGGTTCTTTTTAAGCTTTTTACATAAAATCTTAATCCGAAATTTTTTGTGTTAAAAACCATAATGTTTGTGTTTTTATGCTTCTACTAGTCTTAGATAGGTAAGAAGTACAAGAAATATTAGGTAAAAACATCAAAAAATAAGTCTTGGTGATTTTTGATTTTTGAGTTTCGAACATTTTTGGGTGATTTATACGTTGGTCAGGCGAGTAATACGTTGGTCAGGCGATTTATACACTTGGTCAGGTGATTTATACGTTGGTCAGGCGAGTTATACATTGTTCAGGCGATTTATACACTTGGTCAAGCGATTTATACGTTGGTCATGCGAGTTATACGTTGGTCAGGCGATTTATACACTTGGTCAGGCGATTTATACACTTGGTCAGGTGAATTATACACTTGGTCAGGAGATTTATACGTACATACGATTTATACACAAAGGTGATTTATACGTACAGGTGAATTATACGGTTTTTTTATTTGTAAAATCCAGTGAAATATTAACTTATTTTCCCGGTTTTATCAAGAATTGTAAAATCTCGTGTATTCCTAAGACTCAATCTCTTCATAAAACTTGAGATCCAATTTATGCCAAAATTGGAGACGATTTATACTGTAATTTCGCCAAGAACCAAACTTAAACACCTTCCACAACACCAAAGCAAACACAACACTTAATACTAGAACGATCATTACAGATTCACTAAAACATCAACACGGCTATGGAATTTGGACTTTAATGTCAAGTGATCATGGAGTTGATTTGGTATCCCTTATTTGAGATTGAAGTGGGTTTCACGAAGGCATCTACTTATTTCATCATCGAGACTTCCTTCTACTTTCTACCTCTTTTCCTTAAATCCCCTCTATCGATTGATGACTTGCTTGAACGTATACAATTATGATTGAGACTTGGAGTATCTAGTTTCCAGCAGTCAAGGGGTGGTTGGTTGAAGACCTGAATAACTATCACTTAAAGGATTACGTTGTAGGTAACTCGTGTCCACGCATATGCGTCGATGTGGGTATAAATTTCAAGAGGATGTGTACTTCTTATGCCTCTTAGTTGAGTGTATAGGGTACTTAGAGGCTTTCTTCTGCACCGTTCTTCAATCAACAATAGTGCAAGCTTAAGTAACAAATTTAGGGGATTTTACTTTATTTTTAAGTTTGGTATATCGGGTTTACTTCACCAAGTGGTCACAACAATAGCCGATAGAATACGAGGTTGGTAAGTTAGCCAGAGAGTTTAAAGGTTGAGATGTGATCAGCAATTCTCAGAGGATATTTGAAGCTATAAAACGTCAATGGTACTTCACAGTCTAAGCAAAATCTTTCAAAATCCTTCAATGTCATTCATAATTTTTCAAGATGTTTGCTTAAGACAAGAACTTCTCGAGTATATGGTCGTACACGTCAATGATGCTTCTGAGAGTCCAAAACCATCATGGGGGAAAACGTGTACTTTGATATTATCAGGTCAACTTCCAGGGGGAAATAGTGTATACTACTTTACTTAGTATGGTGTGTGTGAAGTATTCTATATATGTGAGAAGATTTGTTGCTGATCTCTTGCATGTTCCCTCAAACAGATATTCACCAAGACCGAATGTCATGATACAGTATAAGAAGCAGCATTAGTTGATGTAAGATGTACACATGTGAAGGATGAATCCTTTAAGGGATAAATTGCTCACACTCAGGACTTAGTTGACTTTGGTGTAGCAATTTACATCAGCACTATTCTGGAGGAAGAAAAGTGCATTTCCGGATCTTAATTGATTTTGGTGCTACGACTTTGACATCGGTAATAGTGATAAAGTGTGTACTTCAGGTATTAGATGATTTTTATACAAAATTCCGCTGTGCGTTTTAAATGTCAATGTTAGAAGATCGTTCGAGCTACATCAATGTTTCAGAATCTGCTCAAGATACGGATGTTGGTTTAGAGGGAAGCTAATTCAGAAACTTTGCCAAAAAGAAGTCTATGAAGAAAGCTTTTCAAGACATGCTGCATGAATTGGGGGGAAGTTATTCCAAGTCATGCATACTACAATGGTTCCTGATCAAGTAAAGTCACAGAAGATCCAAGCTGGAGTACAAGTATCAAGACAGGAAGACACAAAAGTCATCTTCAGCATTGGAAGCACTTTCGAAGACTTTATTTTGTTTGTAAGTATACTTAATAGGAACATTGTAAGTAATTCCATATGTCCACATATTGAGGAAATATTGTTAGCCTTAAAATATGTCGACTTATCCGGAATTACATTAGATATTGTAAGGCGTGACATGTAGGGACTAATAATGTCAAGTTAGGATAGTTTTGGTGTCACACGCCTATATAACCCCCTTCATACTTCCATGGAGGGGTGAGGATAATCATTTGTAACATAAAGTGTGTGTGTTTCTCTCTCTAGAAAACACGCACATCTTTCCCTCTCTACTTTTCTCTCTTTGTCACAGGGTTATAGCATCCGCATAAAGTATCCTTATTTGTTGATTATAATCTATCTTAGGGATTAAAGCAATGATGATCTTGTTAAACCTTAGCTCATAGAGATTTTACCCACTAGAACTGCTTATGGCAATCTATTTTACACCTAGTAGTCTTACTTTTCCAACTATCCACTGGAATCAGAACATTTATTTTTTGTATTATCTAGATTTTCTACTAGTCAACATGTCAATAATCGAAAAGGCAATTTTCCTTTAACTAGTTAACCAGGAAGCGTATCCTTAGCACGGGTTTTTTAGTAGGACAATATTTGTGATCCTATTGATTCTAGATGTATAAATATACTATTGGAGAGCTATCTCGTTACCTAGATTACGTGATCTTATCACTAGATCGAGTTGATGGAATGATAGGTGCATACCAAATGCCCAGTAAACAAGTATAGTATAATTGATGAACATAAACAAGCATATATCCGATAAATTAGCAATTGAGATATAAACAAAAACCAAACATTTAAACTTCATAATATTGGGCTAATACCCGAAGTATTAGCCTTAACATCATATTTAAATACAAGAGTAATTGTTTTAGCCAGGTAACTAACTGAGTTAAAGAATCGATACCAAAACTAAACGATTACAAAAGTATAGAATAACAGTTGTCTTCTATGCATTGGAATGCGTTTGCAAGACCTCTTCTACTCTTTTCTCCTTGAAAATCAACTTTTGTAGGTTTAGGGTATCTAAGATAGATATTAGCACCCTTGGCAAACTCATTTTTGGAGTTTTTATTTATAGGTCTAGTAGTCGGTTTCGATACGCGTGTCAAGGGGTTGGGATCCAACGTATTGAAGTTTCTTGGAGTATGGACCACGCTTGATATCTTCCAGAATATTTTATTCCTATATATCCAATACGTATTGGTCTTCTCTGGATACGGCGTATTGATCTTCTTTCCTTTGTGGTCTTTGGTGAGTGCAGGCACGGATACACTGTATCTTCCTTGATGGATACGACGTATTGGTCTTTGGAATTAGTAATTTAAAATATTTCGTTTATCTCCAAAAATGCACGCCATTTTTTGATAATATTCACCCAAGTACTCCTTAAATTACTGCAATTCTCAAATATAAATGATTAAGTAACAATTCTTTGCAATAACTATACAAAATGGGTTAATAACATGGGATAAATGATGCTATAAAATAGACGTTATTTAATGTCATCAAATATCCCCCTACTTGTCCTCAACTAGCCTTTAGAAGTCTATAAAAATGTATCCCTAAGGATATTTTCTGTTAAATCATTTATTTGATCTATTACAAGTACATAACTAAACACCTTACAAAATAGGAAGATGAAACACTCAAATCACTCAACTAATATATGTGGTAACATGTAACTAATTCGCTTAATTGCTCAGCCGTGACGAGTATTCTATCATAAGCTTAGCAAGGATACACATCTCCACTGCTAAAGCTAAGGAGTAACAAGTTTATAAAGGTAAATATGGCTTTGTATGAGAAGGTGGTATGTGCTTAATTACACATACCTTTTCCATTAAAAACGAGCTTAAATGACTAAAAACGTACCAAAAATACATTGTATTTGTATGTTTTGCATTTGTATTGTGCAGGAAACGGATATTCAAGAAAAGGACGATAAAGCATGCAAAACGGACAAAGCCAAGCACAGAATGGAAAAGACAAAGTCAAATCAAAGCCAAAGTCAGTCAAAGTCAGAAAGTCAACCCCGACAAAGTCAAAAGTCAACCAAGTGAAGAAAATACAACTTAAGGGATGCCAAACCTCAAGTTGTATTACAAGAATAACAAGACAAGGACTGAAATTAGAAATTGGGTGAAGTATAACTTGAGGGGCCAAAGCTGCCGACTTACCCAAAACCATTTTTTCCCGCCCAACTAAACCCAAGAACCACTCACGGGTTCCCTTCACCTTCTTTTACCCTGCAAACCATTCAACACCCTGGATAAAACATTTCCCCCTCCTCCACTATCTCCCCCCAGCTTTATAATTGCCATGTTGGCAATCCCTCACTACTTTATGATTGACTCAAAAGAAGCACAAAAGAAATTAAAGGCTGGGATTTGTTTTAGAATCACCTCACACAACTAAAACACCATGGAAGTCTCTCACAAAGAAAGCACAAGCTGCATGTCCAAGAAGAGAAGACTTCGGCTATAAATAGAGCCTTTTGTAAGCCTTGAAGGCATCTTAGATTATCTTAGCTTAATTTTTAATATAACTTAGCTTAATTTTAGTTTTTAAAGTCATTTACAGCTTTTACTTTCAGCTTTGTAACACTTTCAAGTTTTAATGCAAATTTGAGGTTTTAAGTCAATTTACAATTCCAAGTGTTAAGCTTCTTAATTGTGTTGTTTTGTGTTCAAAAAGCTCTCAATACAGCTTATTTATAAGCTGCTTTAATTAAGTAAACTTAAGAAGTTAATTAGTTAAGAAAAAATCGAAATAAAAAATCCACACTCAAATATACCACAGCTTATGGATGATAAGCCAGTTCTGGATGGGCTTATGGACTCTCACTAGCTTGTTTTATACAAGCTAGAGCTTGTAGACTCTTTGTTTAACCCTGTTTTGAGCAAGGGAGTTGTAAGTTTTTATTTTTCTTATTTACTGTAGAACTGCTTATAGTGCTTATTTGTTATCTATATTTGCTTATTTATGCTTTATTATGATGTTTAGTGCTTATCTTGCTTAGTTGTTAGTTTAAAAGTGACTTGTGCAAATTTCTTAGTTAGTACTGTTAGTTATGAATTAAATCTGTTAGATTGAGTTGGCTTATTTAAGTGCTTATTATTGACTAAAATCTGCTTATAAGTGCCTTATTTTGTTATTTGATAATCTGTTTTTAATAAATTAGGATCAAATCAGCTTAAAATAAAAAGAAAAATGATTTTTGAAAACTTTAAGGGGTGTTTGGAAACAAGCATTTAACCATAGTTAGTACTGTGTTTCTATTTTTGGGATTTTTAATAAAGCTAGCAGTACTAATCAAAGCTTAGCAGTACTAACTCCAAGTTAGTACTGGTAGATAAAACTGTTAGTACTTTTGGTTCATTTTTGCTTTATTACTAAATTATTTTGCTTTATTTAAGATTTCCTTAGCTTTTTAGAGTTAGATTAAGCCCATTTTCGTTTACTGTCTTTAGTAGAGCTTATTTAAGCTTATTCACCTTTTCAAAGCAATTTTAATAGTTTATCAGTTTGTATCTTTTTAGCTTATTTGCATTTTGTTTATTCCAGTTGCTATTCTATATGCTGAGTGCTTCTTAGGGGTAGTAGAAATATCGGTTTTAGCTATTTGTTATTTCTTGTTTCCATTGTGTTTTGATAAGCTAGCAGTACTTAACTCTAAGCTATCAGTATTAGAACTCAATCTAGCAGTACTAACTCGCAAGTTACTATTGATGAGGTCAATACTGTTGTATGGTAGTTAGTACTGATGAGTTTCTCCTGTTTAACTTAGTTTAATTGCTTGTTGAATTTGCTTATTAGAGTTAGTTAGTTTATTTGGTTTTCTTGACAGTTATTTGAGTTATTTGGTCTTAGGTTAAAGTTTTTAGTGTTTTTACCAGTCCTAGCCTTTATGCCCTGCTCTAGCTTATTTTCCATTTGCTTATTTTTCGTGCATTTGCTTCTTAGGTTTTGGTACACGCCCCCGACCCTAAAAGGGTAGTGGGATAGAGGGATAGATTACAAATATGGGTGACATCAAAAAGCTTTCATAATCATAACACAAGCATAACAAACAGCGGACGAGTCTTAATAAATACCAAAGGAAATAAGTCAACACGATTAAGGTACATTAGTTCTCACAAGGATAAACATATCAAACGAAATAACAAATGTATTGAAAAGAAACAGCTCATATATCAAAACTAAGATTTCTAGGGTAAGTCCACACTCAGCACTCATAGCTGAAAAACCCAGAGCTCCTAGTTAGATACCTGCCGCCAGGAAAGGAAAAATGCGGCTTGAGCTTGACAAAGCCTAGTGAAACAGATTACTATTAATCGAATGACAATGAAAGATAACGGAAAGTCAAAGGATATGATACAAGGTACAAAGGATATCACAAGACATGATCAAAGGGATACAAAATATTACGGTAAGACAAATCAGGAAGTCAAATCATAGGGTTAAGGTAAGATGAATCAGAGAAGAATCAGATTTTGTTCAATCACCAGCCCAAACAAATCATATCATAGTAACATGTAGTCGCGAGCTCCAAATTGTTGTTGAAAGAAGTGGATTGCACCAAACAATCAGTCGCCAAATATCCAAAAATCTTATTGTATAATCCATCGAATACAAAACAAATCTAGGATGCTCATACGACCCTTAAACAAACAATAAATCTTCATATATGACGCATATTAAGATCCAAATGGGGGACGGCGTTGAGAAATCACTCCCTCTCACACATGAGTCCTATGCTCCAAAGGTGCATCAATGACCCGCCATGTTACACTTCTTGCTAGGAATACAAATTGTGGGCTCGGGTCTCAAACTGAAAGGGTTCAAGCAAAAGTCATATCAAAGTTCATTCAAAGAATCATAGCAACGGTTCAAGGTTTCCAATATCAAAGGTAGCATAGCCAGGTTCAATTAGAAACATAATAACATATTCATAAAAGAGAACCTAAGATAAAAAGGTTCAGAGCAAATGAGCAAATCACATAAGTCATCAAAAGATCGAGGAGGAATAGGTATGAGAAGCCTTAACGATAAGAGTCAGGAATATCTGTACGAATACGGAAGTACGAACGACAGCAAACAAATTAACCATAATATGGTAAAGAGGTGTATGGTATTAGACTATCCGTACCTTATTCCGAAGCAAAGCAATAATCAAAGGAAAACCCACAGGAATATCAATCACTCCCTCTTGACGAACCTAATGAACTGTGAATTCGGATTACAAACCATTTCATTAAAGTTTTACTTTCTATTTTTAGCAATTTCCTTTTTAGAAACTTCCATTTTTAGTAACTCTTCTCTATTTATCGTAACTTTCCATTTTAGTAACTTTTCTAATTTTAGTAACTTTTATTTTTAGTTAACTTTCCAAAATTAGTGACTTTCCATTTTTAGTAAACTTTCTTTTTTTAGTAAACTTTCCAAAATTCGTAACTTTCCACATTTTTAGTAACTTTTATTTTTAGTAATTTCCAAAATTAGTAATAGTCTTCTATTTGAGATTCTATTTAAGTATTTTTTTAAATGGCTTAGGGACGTAATATGTAACCCTTTGACAAGTCTTTAGGGTTTAAATATGACAACTTTCCATATTTTAGGGTTTATTAATTGGCTCAAAATCAACAATTTCATGGTTAAAGTGTAAAATATCAAAGTTTCTCATTTTAATCAGATTATACCTTATTTTCTGTATTTACAAGTCAAAACCCTTAATTTTAATATTTACATATTTCGTCCTCTTATGGTTTTTAATTAATTAAACATATCTAATTATCCATAATTAACAAATAAGCCTTATAGATTCTCAAATATGACAAAATCATATTTTATTACATTAAATACTAACCAAACCTTATACTTTTTCAGAATTACAATTCAGTCCCTCTATTTTAATTATTTATTTTATATTACTTAATATATGTAATTAACCATTTTAAATCAAAATTAATATCAATTATGACCTTTTATACCCCCAACTATATTTTTATACAGAATATATTAATATAAATAACCTGTCTGAACAGACCCCATAGTTTCAGAAATTACAAAACAAGTCCTTATACTTTTTATATCACAATCGGCTAACAATTAAATCCACAAAACCCTAGTTTAATTTTTCCCAATCACAAACATAATTATTTCCCAATCATTGGCATTAATTACACCTGGAAAAAATAGTAAAACCCTAACCCTAATTCATTTTAACCATTTTCTTTCCTTTTTCCCTTATTTTCGAATTCGGAAAACACACTTAAATCCCCAATAATTATTCGAATCACTTCTAAATTTTTCCAACAATTTATCTGAGTTATATGTGATATGAACAACCTTATAAAAATATAAAATAAATTTTACAAATAGCTTAAATGCCGATTTCATATTTAATCCAAAATTAGGGTTTCGAATATGATTTAATTTATAAAATCAAAATAAAATGCATGAACATTTTTCTTATGCATAGATCGAATTTATATGATGAAAAGTGAGTTGTAAAAATACCTTGGATGATCCTTAGTGATTTTATGAATTTATGAACCCGGTTGCTTATTCGAACCCAAAACAATAATCAAAATCGAACAAAGCCTTATAAAATCTTCCCACTATTTTTCCCACACTCCTTAACCTTCAAATCACCTTAGAAAAATAGCCCAAGCCCTGGAAAAATTCGAATGTGCCGCCTCTTGATTTTATTAGGGTTCGGTGATATTTGTTTTTAGGAATTAATAAAATGAAAGTGAATAAAAGATATACATAAAAGTTTGGCCGAGTTTTAGGGTCTTCAAAAGACTAAAAATCTGATTTTATCTTTTCCTAATTTATTTTCTATTTATCCATATTTTATTTTATTAATTTTGTATTATATAAATACATAAATATAATTATTTTCGGCATAATCATAGAAAAATAATTATTGATTATTTTTTTGTATACTAAAGTATTTTATTCTTACATAATAAATTTTCATAATTGCCATAATGTGTCTTTTCATAAGCAACATGTAAGGAGATTTGGGTGTACTCCTAAAAATATTATACCAATTTAAACAAGTTACTCCATCTAAACTCCATAGTTACTCATTATTGCGGTCTGAATAGAATATACCAAGCCACGTTCTAAAGTCTACTACATCACCATCACCTCATATTTTGTGGATTTGGGTAAACATTTAGACAACGGTAAGGTTAAATATCAAATATCTTACAGGGGTTATTGTGTGCAGGTCATGTAGCATGTAATTTCCAAAAAAAAATTAAATGTTAGCATATTTTACGCATTTTAGTGTGAAAATTAGGACAAGTTATACATTCTAATCATCCCTCCACTTGAATTAGATAACGTCCTCGTTGTGTATAGTTCAAAACTTAAATACGGAATTTAAAAAGAATTTAGAATGGAGAATCTTCCCCTAATATTTGCTCGTAGGATTCTCCATGTTGTGTTTTTAGCAGATGTTGATCCCACTTCAATAGATTCAAATTCCTCAAGCTTTGTTTAAGGTTTAGTTTCATTGATCAATCTAAACACAACTACAGTAGAAACTGTTTTTGAATATATTAAAGATTATGCGGAATCTAATCTTTATTATTAAGAAGAATTATCAATGAAACAGTAATTTAATGAATATACAATTCAACAAATAAGCTCCAATACTATTAATGATAATAATACAAATACTCTTACAGTATTAGGGTTATAAAGACCTTGAAGCTATGAATTATACATCTAATGATATATCAAAAAAAGATTAAGATATTAATTAGTCATGCCGCCACGCCACGCCTCACACTATTTATAACCTTGACTAAATCTCATTTAAAGAATACAACAATGCAACAACAACAGAAAATCTGAATAACCACAAATAACGTAGGACCACAACGACATAAAACAAAAAAAGCATTCATAGCATACAACAATACGACAACACATGCAAAACAACCACTAACAATAATAATCACAACACACAAAGAACACCATACAAACAACAAAAACTGAGCACCAAGAACAAATCCAAAATATCTGTAAGCTAAAGCGGATTAAAAACTACAGATGCAAAACAAACACCAACAATAATAATCATAGCACACCAACAACACCGCTACATGAATGACCAATCTCAATAACTACAAACTAAGTACCATTACAAACAACAAATCCAAAGTATTCGTAAGCTACCAATATTAAAAAATAATCATAGCATGGTAAGAATACCAACATAGGAAATCATCCTAAAAATTATACATGCAAAACAACCACGATAAAGAAAAACATACCAACTCATCGATATTCCAAAAACATAACCCCCAATACAATCGCGACAGAAAACCCACAAACAACCATCGCTAAAAACCAAACATATATGTCACTGTAGCACGATCGTTGAGGATATCAAAAACGCGTCGGAGGGCATTCCAGAATGATATGCGTATGTGTTGGGAATTAAAAGTCTTCATACTTAGTACTGCCAAGCCAAGAATTAGTACTACTCAAGTTACAACTGCTAGTACTAACTAGTTAGTACTGCTAGAGTAAGTTAGTACTGCCAGTACTAACTTAAGACTGCCGCATGAAGATTAAGATTGCTAAAGTGATAAAGACGTGTTAAGTGATATGTATTGACTTATTCAGTGTATATCTTATTAAGTTAGAAGATTTGCAGTTATCTATTAGAATTATAGAAGATTTGTAGTTATCTTGTAAAGGACTTCCTGGTGTATAAAAGGAGATCCCAGGTTATGGTTATAGATACACATTTATACGTTTTTAATATATAGCTTCAAGGTTGTAAACCCTAGTACTACATAGAGTACTCGTATTATTGATAATAATAATATTAGAGCTTTACAGTAATATCATTGTTCATACAGTTTACTGTTTCATTAATATTCTTCTAAGTATTAAAGAGTAGATTCCGCATACTCTTTAGTATTTACAAAGTTTCTACCATAGTTGTTTTGGATTTATCCAAAGTAACTTAACTTTTACAAGCTAAAGAATCGATCTTAAGTTGGGATCAACAAGTGGTATTAGAGCTTGTGTTCTGAAACTTTGATCTAGAAAAAACTAACAAGAAGAATCCTCTACTCACAAGGAAGAGATGGATCTAGAAACTACTCAAACCACTACTACTACAAAGCTGCCCATTCTCAAATAAGGTGAATATGATATGTGGAGGCTAAGGATTGAGCAATACTTTCAAGTTCAGGACTATGCTCATGGGATGTCATAGAGAATGGAAACTCATTCAAACCAGTACCTCAAATAACAACAAATGCTGATGGTTCCTCAACTTCACTAATACCAGGTCCTGTCACTCCTGAAGAAAAGGTTCAAAAGAAGAATGATGTGAAGGCAAGAAGTATGTTACTGATGGCACTTCCTAATAAACATCTAATGACCGATAATCGATACAAACTCTCCATCCCGTGACTAATCTTGTAGGCACCAGCTCATTTTCTTCGTTTGTGACAACGGTCATACCACCTTTTTTAGGAACACAATGGACTGGACTAACCCATGGACTATCCGAGATTGGATAAATCAATCCTGCGTCAAGAAGTTTTTCTACTTCTTTCTTGATGACGTCGTGGATTTTAGGGTTAACCCTCCTTTGATGTTGGACTGAAGGTTGGTAATCATCTTCTAAAAGGATTTTGTGAGAGCAAAACTCTGGATCTATGCCTCGGATATCAGAAAGTTTCCAAGCAATTGCTTGTTTTCGGTTTTTGAGAACGTGAATGAGTGAGGTCTTTTCTTCTTGGCTCAAATCTTTTGAAATTATGACTGGAAGTTTGTTATTTTCCTCTAAGAACGCATACTCGAGATGCGGAGGTAACTCTTTAAGCTCGACTTCTGGAATTTCATCTTTTGGTTCATAAGAAGTAGCATATTCGACTAAAGACTTCTTTGGTTCAACAACTTTAAGATCTTTTTGAATTCTGGGTGAGTAATCTCTTTGGTTTGGATTAGGTAATGGATCATTGTTGAGAAGTGCCTCAAGAATGAGAATGTCACCCTCAGGATCATAGTATATAGCATTGAAAACTGGTGAAACTGGTTCATCATCGATTGCTATAAAATCATTGGCTTCCTCAAAGAGTAGAAAATGGCTTTCATCAAAAGTGTTAGCCTCAATTTATTGAGTCGAACAAGGAAGCTCGGTCACTCTACGATGGAGCTTCGGTATTTATTTAGTTAACGTTGTAATAAAATATTATCGGGAATCGGGCTCGATAGTTAATCTAATATTGTATATGTTTCGGGTTTAATCCCAAACAAAACCAGAGCCCGGGTCCTAGTTAAATATCCCACGCGTCGTAGGGATATATATATATTTAGATATTTTCTTTTCAGAAACTATCTCATATATATAGATATTTTCTTTTAGAAAATATCTAGTTTTCATTTTTCAATATATCTTTTTTCTCTCTCAACTCCCTCTCCTTCTCTCTCTCTTTTCGATCCTATCTCTCTTTCTAGTTTCTAGTTTCGTGATTCGTGTTATGAAGTGAAGTGATAATCGGAAACCTACAATTCTTGGATACATCATCAACGACCATTCTTATGTATTCAAAACATTATCAAAAAGTTCCAAACCATTCATGCCAACCATATTTTCTCCCACAGATTTTTCAAGACATATTTTAATCACAAGGTATTTCAAAAACTAAGTGTTTATTATTTAAAATAAGGGGAGAAAATGTAATTAAAATATGATCTAATCGACTCAATGGGCTAAACAATAAGAAAAGGTTTTATGGTTCTGATCTTATACCCAACACAATCTTAATTTCACGACGATTCTGAAGTCATAAGTTGGTTAGGTTAGGAATCAATCCTATGATCCAACCAGAACCGGAGGA
>BQNB010125414.1:7491-19770 GCA_026074375.1 Tanacetum coccineum | reverse complement strand
TTGAATATAAAAACTCTTCATAAGCATAAACTTTCTCTCATTCACCCTAATAACACAAACTTGCACCTGTCACAATTATATACACCACCGCCTTCGCCACCATCAGTTGCCTCAACCGAGGCACCCACCACCATTGAAATCCTCACGATGATACCTACCACACCGCGAACCTTACTACCGAATCTGCTGTTTTTATAACAATATTTGAGTTTGGTAAGTTTATTATTTATTCATTAGTTCTTCGAGTTTTGAAGGGTTTTTTATAGAACTTTCTTCTTATAACGTCTTTGACTAAAAATGTTTGTAGATCTGTTGCCGCCACAGCCTCTCTTGTCGGAATTTGTTCTCCCTGCATTCAATATACGGTTTCATAGATTAGTAAACTTTTGAGGTATTGAAGGGTTTTTAACCTTTTTAGATAAATCTGCATATATTTTCTTTATGGATATGAGTTATAAATTTTTTTGATATTCTTTTTTGCAGATTTGTTGCTGCAGTTGTTGCCGGAGTTCTTCGATGTCGCCAAAATCTATACAAGCGCCCCTTACCTCCACCAGAAACTGCTTTAGTAGCTAGAATTTTTGATATTATATGAATTGTTTCAAGTTGTGTTTTCAGAATTTTTGTTTTAGTTTGAGTTAAGTTTCTGCTATTTGTGTTAGAAACAAATCAAAAAAAATTTGTTTCTTAATCTTGTGTGTTTATTTGTAAATCAGAAAATAATTAGTATAGATTTGTTTTACTTTTACTATGGAATCAATACATACACATATAATTAAAAAGCCTAGAAATTTATGTGTCATTAAAAGTATGAGCCGTTACAAGTAATGTTTTCATTGCTTATTATAATCGCTTTTGTAACATTTTATTTATCATCATGTAACCTCAAAACTTGTAACGGTTATTCTTAACTACTTTATAATGTATTTAGGACTTTGTATAAAAAGAAGTTTTAAAAAAATTAAGACAAAACATTACTTAAAAAGGAAATTAATAAATTAGTATAGATTTGTTTTACTTTTACTATGGAATCAATACATCCAAAAGTTCAATATAGACCCAATATTTGTCATAGACCCAATGAACCAATCCTAGCCACTTATTTTTTCAAACCAACCTACCCAACTAAAGGTTACACCTAGGATTTCTAGATGAAAGCCACAAAAAGATTAGAGAAACTATGGAGTCCCCAAATCGGTCGGCTTCTTTTGAGGGGAACTTGAAAAGATCAGTAGTTTATGAAAGTTCCCATATGGACCACTATGAGGCCCCCCCCCCTTAAGATTTAATCAAACCTTGGAGAGTTACACGCAAACGATCCAATCCACTCATACACTCTGCCAATAATGCTCAAAACCGAAATATCCAACTCCCACCATCTAGCCAGAAGAGCCCACGGATCTTTTGCAATACCACAACTGAAGAAAGAATGATTAATCGACTTAGTATAATCAAGACAACAGGGACAAAGAGTCGAACCAACCTCGATACCACTTCTATCTAAATTAACCCTGGATGGTAGTTTATTGAGCTTTAATCTACCACAAGAAACCATTACTTTAAATAGGAGTATTTCGGTTTCAACGAGTTAGCTCGTTGAACCCGTATCCAAGGTGTGAGAAATTACCTACTATGGAGCGAACTGAGGCAAACTTAGACACCGCGGATCGGCATCTAAAAGCCACTGCTAGAATCAATTTATTGTTGAGATATAAATATTCCCCAATGATATCATTTAAGTCGTTTAAACTAAAACAACTCACACACCATCCTCTAAGTAATGCCTTTTAAAACCAGAGGATCCAATCAAGCAAGCAGACCCGACTAGCAATGTTGCAACTTTTATCGGTATCCAATAGATAAATACGAGGAAACATCACCTTTATAGGTTGTTCCCCGCACCAGTTGTCGTCCCAAAACCGAGAACCAACCCCATTACCAATATACGGTGCGGGGGGGGGAGGGTCGGGGGGGGGCATAGTGGTGGGGGGGGGGGGGGGGGGGTGGAGCATAAAGAGATTAGGTCGATACCTTTTTGCTTGAGACTCTGAATCGAAAGACGAATTGACCCCCAGGTGCTGCGTTTGTGGCTGATGTTTGGGGCAGCGCTGATGCCCCCATCATGACCATAATACATTGAATGACAAGATGGCAAAGGTCCGTTATTATATTTAAAAAACTTCATATCCAACTTAACAATTGAGGTCCCAATATTTATGCCGAAGATACTGCCAATTCCGAGACCACCTTCCTTCTTACTTGCAAGACACCTATTCCATTTAACCCAAGTCATCTTTTTATCATCTAGATCACCTCCTATGAAGAAGTTATTGCACAACGACTCAAGCTTCTTACGGATAGAGACCGGCATCATATAAATAGACATATAGAAGGTGGGAAGGTTATACCAAAGAATTCCGACTGATTAGTGAAGAGGCGGCATCCACTGATAATAAGCGAGCTTTCCATGAGGAGAGCGTGGAAGAGAATTTTTGAATTATAGCATTCCAATTAGTGCACCTGGCCATGTTACACCATACTAAAACACCAAGATATTTCAAGGGGAATTTAGCCACCCCACAACCAATTATATTCGCCATGTGAGAGACCTCCCCATCAGTAACGCCAACCCCTAGAACATTACTTTTGTGAACATTGATTTTAGCCGAAATGAGGAAAGAAAGAGCACCTGAGCATACGAATGAGGTTATTGCGGTTAACCAAGGACCATTCACAAAAAATATAACTCACCGCATACTTAGATGACTAGATACTCAAGTTTCCCGGCCAATGGCATGAAGCATATTTAATAAACCTAACGCCTCAGCACTTACACGTGAGAAGCTTTGTTAATACCTTCCATGACAAAATAAAAAGGGAAAGGAGGACCATGGGTCTCTTGTCTAAGACCCCTATCATTAATTAGAACTTCTTACGCAGGAGAAACCGTTAACTAAAAGGTTAGAATACGGGCATTATGAAGACACTCTTTGATCCATATAACGCCATTTAAGACCAAAACCAAGCTTGTCTAAAATTAAGTCCAAAAAATCCCAACACAAAGAATTGAAAGCTTTCTCAAAATCAACTTTGAAGACCATAAGCTCTTTCTTACGTTGACGACACCAAGCTAAGACTTCATTTAAAATAAGAGGACCATCAAGGATATTGGCACCCTATTAGGCTGATAGGACGAAAATTATGTAACTTGACGGACACCAAGCTTAAGGACTAATGCAATCCCCATTCACAGTCTATAGTACTAAGTTACTAGTATAATAGGCTTACAAATAATTTTATATTGACACCCTGTTAGGCTGATAGGACGAAAATCAGAGACACACTTGGCACTGGAGACCTTCAAGATAAGGGCAATAAAGGATGAATTGCAACCTTTAAGGAAGTGATTAGTATGAAAGAAATCTTGCACAAATCGAACCACATCCTCTTCAATCAGATCCCAAAAAGAAGTATAAATGAACAACATTTGTGCATCCCATAAAAGAAAGTCTTAAAATTTTAACACCAAAATTTGTAACGGTTATTCTTAACTACTTTATAATGTATTTAAGACTTTGTATAAAAAGAAGTTTAAAAAAATTAAGACAAAAAACATTACTTAAAAAGGAAATTAACAAATTAGTATAGATTTGTTTTACTTTTACTATGGAATCAATACATACACATATAACTAAAAGCCTAAAAATTTATGTGTCATTAAAAGTATGAGTCGTTACAAGTTATGCTTTCATTGCTTATTATAATCCCTTTTGTAACATCCTATTTATCATCATGTAACCTCAAAACTTGTAATGGTTATATTAATGATAAATAAGTGATTTAATGGGAAAATGTGTAACCACCATATCAATATTTGTAACATATAAAACTGAAAAAAGGTTATTGATATACATTAAAATGTCAGTTAAAAATTCTTAATATAAAAAAACTCATGGTTTATGAAAGAATCAAAAAGCTACAACACAAACTAATCATACTTCACACATAATAGATTCAGTTATCCAACATTCTTCCGGCCCTTGAACCTCGCCCAGTCCCTCGCCGCAAAACTTAATTATACAGGAACCCGTCGCTCCAACATGCGGGTACCCGTCTATTTTAATTTATGTTTCAAAGATGCTACTTATGTTCCCTTCTTTCGTTTGTGTCTTACGTTTATTTGGATATGGAATACTTTGCATTGTCATTGCTTAAATTTATTTTAGTATAAATTATCATTCATTTGTATAGTTGTTGTTAAAAAAACATTTAACCGGATAACATTTGCTCGCCACAAAATATAGTCACAGGGTACCCGCCGCCGCATTGCGCGAGTACCATGCTAGTAATAATATGATGAATCTATGCAAACATGACACAAAAGAAAAACCAAACAACACAATATCTGAACACCTTTGAATCCGTAAGAAGCTAGTAAGTCACACCTTAGCGTACACTCATAAACTGTCATTTACCTCATATCTTCTTGCCAAGCACTCGTAATTTTATAAACTAAAAGATTCGACCATCTAATTTAATGTAGAGGTCTTCATAATGTGGAGTCTTAATGACTTTAATTTTTATTTGCCTACCAATAAGTTCTGTGGAGTTCCATGCATTGATATACTATAAATCCCATTCACTTAATTGTGTCTCTTCACTAACTTTTACATAATAATTGCAAAAAACTATTCATATTCATTCTCATAAGTTACATGAAACATTCATGAGAAAGTATAAATACTAGATGCAACACAAAAAACCCCCACCAACAACTCTCTCTTTCTGGCGATCTTCAACATCATCGTCTTTGCATCCAACAGGGTTCATCTACTCTCTCTCTCTCTACCCCTGTTAAGTTTTTGTTTAATTTTTATTTTGGCTTACAGTTTTTGTTTATATGCGTATTGATTGTTGAGGTGTTTTGGAGCATGTTGCGACAGCAGGTGAGTTTACGATCTTAAATTGATATGATTTTTTGTATGTAATGTAAGGTGAACAGTGGAGAAAAGAAAATTTATGAAGACTTATGATGATGATTTTCATAGAGATTAAAAGATAGACGAAGACAGATTTATTGATATTTCTCGAAATATTAAAGAAACTTTTTTTCTCAAAAGATCTACTGTTTTTACTACGTAAGTTTTTCATGCGTTTGTCTACTTCTTTCTTTTTATCGTTGTTTGTTTGATGTTGGTTATATTTTCGTTTAATGTTCTTTGTTTTTGGATGGTTAATAGTGTTTGATTTGTAGTTTATGTGACGTTTATAGTGGTTGATAACGGTGAAACTTGAAGATATGGGATAACAAAACTACACGGTAACAAAGTTAGAGGATTCAAATTTGTAACAAAATTTTATCTTTTGGTTTAGTTAAACAAATTTAGTACTGCAAGTGTTATGTGTTATGTTTAAACACACATTCTATATTTTTCCTTCTGTATGTAATTTAATGTTTCTATTTAATTTTATGCAATAAAAGTATGTGAAGAAAAAATATGTGAAAAAATAGAAAGCATGCGAAGTGCCCTTTTGTTTAAACGGAAATGGGACTACCTCAAGCATCAAGAACAATTATACTCGACTTTTCAAATTCTTTAAGTTCTCACGACATGTCACATCACGTCCTAATACTAAAAAATGTCCTACATTTAATGCTCCTAGAATCGGTTATAGGAAAATATATTATTCGAGCAAAATTTATCACCGGATCGGTTATATGAGATATAGCTTTCATACCAAGTGGTTGTGTAGTTGATCCACATTTGAGATAATTCTTTGAAACAATGTGTGTAAGATTTTTTTTTAGAACGGCAATTTTTATAAAAAAAAACTAGCAAGATGCTAGACGCTTACAAATAAAAACAAAGCTCATGCATCGCACGGGTCATAATGTAAATTCAAAATAATGTTAAGACTCATTTAAAGAATTTAAAATAGGGTTAAGTCCACTAATTAGAAACATACGTTTCAAAATTTACACATCTAGTAAACACACTTGTTTTATTACTAATATAGCCATTGTAACTTGTTGTTTTGGGACAATTATACTAATATGAATGGAATAATATCCACGTCATTAAAATTATTACACGTCGTTCTTTTTTGTTTTCTTTTTTACACCTGGATAATCAAGTGATGTCCACTGCTAGATAGAACACGTCATTTTATAAACACCCAACTAGATGTACGCAAACCGGTTAACCAGTTCGGTTCGGTTTCAGTCAACAGGAACCTGTTTCAGTCAACGAACCAGTCAAAACCGGTTTTGGAGAAACCCGAACCAACCCGAACCGGTTTGGAATCGTTAAGGGCGCTCAAAAAGTCAACTCGGTCACACACGTTTAGAACCGTTAACACCCTGGAGCGGTTTTTTTTTTTGTTTTTCGTGGTTTTATACGCAATAAACTGAATAAACTTCAACTTTTATTTAATAGAAAACCTAATACACCAGAAAGGAAAATACAACATAATACATCAGAATTGAAAATACAACATCATAATTGACAATTAGTAATCATCATGATAGTTCGTCATATCATAAACATAGTCATCTTCTCCTCCCGAACCGGGTCCAGACATAGAACCTTCGCTGCTAGCAGCGTCAAGTGCAATTTCTTCATCGGATAATGGAATGACTTCATTTTCTTGCACCTCGACATCCAAGATCTCTTCTTCAAAGTCTACGGGGGTTTCAAGAGTGGATTTGTCTTGTTTACGCTCTTGAGCATCCAAGTGATGTTTTAAGCACATACACATTTCTAAGGACGCCGGAGTGAGTCTTATTCTTCGGATTGACAACACCCTCCCACTCGTTGAAAATGCGAATTCAGAAGCTACTGAAGTAGCTTGGACACTTAGTATATCCATGGCCATGCGAGATAGAACGGGAAACATTGTTTCCTTTGCCTTCCAAAAACCCAAGACATCAAAAGTTTCAAACTCCGTTGTTTGAAGATGTGTGACAAAATCTGAATGAACATATCGCTCATATTAGGAGGACAATGAAGGATCACTCCTTGCCTTTTTGTTTTTATGTTCTTTCAAGCGGTTTAGCAACCGGGTCATTTGATTCCCGCCACTCGCCCTCGATGAAGAAGCCCCACTACTTGATTCAGTTGTTGTTGGGTTACCATATTTTGTATAATAAATATTATACAAACCTTCCAAAGAGTCGGTGAACCATTTTTTTGCCTTAGTTGCATAACCATCGTCAAAAAACTCCAAATCCGTACTTATCGACTCGATAAGAAACTCTACCCTGTGTACATTAAAACATGGATTTAAAGCGGCTGCACAAGTAATTATCGGTGACATTCTTTGAAAATACTTCTTAAGTTTTAGCTTCATTGGTTTAACCATAGTTGCAAATATACCCCCTCAAGTTCATATTCGCTTAATTTGGTAGTCATGAAGAAAATCTGTTGAAGTACCAATGGAGATGTTGGGTAGTAAACCCCCGATAAAATTTTCGTAGCATTGTGTTATACTTTCAATAGTAAACCAACTGTCAACCGGAAAATGATTACACTTACCCTTATTGGCCAAAAGGTCATGAAAATACATCAAAGTAGTTTTTTGTTTTAAACCACTTTGGAACATATGATAAGTGGAGTTCCATCTTGTCGGAACGTCCCAATGAGGTGATAAACAAGGTTTCCCCGCTTGTTTACAAATTCTAATATAGCGTTCATGGTTTTTACCACCCGATTTAAATACATCTTTTAATATTGTTTTAAAAGACTCTTTGATTTCATTAATCGCGGGCACCGCTAAACCATCTTGCACAACCAAGTTAATGATGTGTGCAACACATCGACTATGATAAAACCTACCCTCCATTGGTGGTTCGTATTTTAATTTTAGTTTACCAATTGCTGATGTGTTGTTGCTAGCATTATCCAATGTGATTGAAATAATTTTATTATCCAAGTTAAAATTGACAAACACATTTCTCAACGTTTTAGCTAAAGCACTACCTGTGTGGGGAACTGGAAAGTCTTCGAATGAAATGACCCGCTTCATCATTTTCCAAGTACCGGGTTCAATCCAATGTGCGGTAACACATATGTAAGAACCGGGCAGCCCATGAGGAACGGTCCAAACATCCGTTGTTAGGTTGACATTAGTATTTAAGTTTAGAAAACCATCAATTATTACTTGTTTAGCCGCTACCCATAATTATGCATTTTGCATCAACAGTTGTGTTAGTAGTGCGATTACATGATGTATCTTAGGGTTTGCAAATTTTTAGAAACAAAACCCTCGGATGTTGTGCGTATGTCCAGTTACGTCCAAAGTTGTTGAATAGGTAACACCACTTTTGAATCACGCAAAAGGACCCGCGCATTGAGTGCACGGGAGAGACCAATCCGGATTGTACAACCGAAAAAACCCCATCAAATCTCGAGACACATAGAACGATGTGCCCTATTTCCGCAATAACCCTCTTTAGTTCTGTTTCTCACAATGCGGATGCGAGATAATGGATGCTTCAACATCGAGTTTGAATTTTTCGAAAGAGAAAATGAAGAGGCCATGATGCGTACATTGAGCATGAGTTTTCGTGTTGTCGGACATCTTGTCAAAGGTGTTTAAACAAGTCTTTCCAAAATGCGGATGATATTGATGGGTGGAATCAGGACAGAGTGTGAGTAAGAGATTCTACAACTATCTGGGCGAGGTCAAACACGGTACTCGGTCATTTACTCGGCGCTAGTTGCAACGATTGCGGATTCGACATTCTTTTCAAGGCTACACTTGCTAACTCGTATGTACAACGAGACAACCATCAGATCTCTATCATGCCGCTCTGTGAAGACACAGAGAACTTACTGGTTTGGAAGTGGCTTTATAGGGATTGGAGAGAGCGGAGGAGTGGAGGGCAGGATTAGGACAGAGTTGTCACAGCTAACCGTTATACACACACACAGACTGGAGACGCACTATTGTCGCGCAATTTATATCAAACAATCACAAACTGCAGCGCAATGTCTTCATAATACGTAAACAACTACACACCAAAAAGTGCTAATGTGAAAACAATCTCCCGTGGCATGGTGATAACTAGTGTCACACGGTGGAGGTCATCTCGCAGGAACACACTATGTTAATAGCAAATCTGAGAGCAGATTGAATTAATTCAGACAACAACTACAAAGAGTGATGATTTCTCACATTACTTGGGCACGACAATTGCGCGGTTCAAACACACGATAGATAAAATAACTCATAGTGAAGATAACGATACGTACAGAACATTAAAATGGTGGATGAATGCGTCCGATCTTGCGAAGGCGGATCGTTCTAAGAGGCGCTTTGTTATTGACAATAATAATTACGTCCGGGAGATGTGTCTGACACACAGTTTCTAGGAAACACGGATATCTCTATGTTAGTCAGTAGTAACCTAAGTCAATACGAGCATCGTGTTGTGGAGACTGAAGTTCTCTTCAATAGACGGGCTTTCCATATACACGAGTCTCGGGTTGTAAACCGTTTTTTACTCATGTCTAACACCAACCACATGTTCTTTGTTTTTTCTCTAAGTATATCATTCTATTGTATAAACATATCATTCTTATCGTTATTGTCTCTTCTATTCATGCTTAGAAGTTTTCTGCGGGAGGGTGTGTCTGGGGGGGGGGTTGCGGGTGGTGGTCTCTCTTGCTCCGACTGTTCTTTGTATCTACAGTCAAATCATCACGAAAAGACGATTGTCTACCCCTGAAGAAGTGGGATCACGGAAATGTGTTGGCATCTTACGCACGCTACTATCGACCGCGTCAAATCACATGTGAAAACGAGGGGGAGGGTCGGGGAGTTAAAAGTCAGATGTACTTGGCTGCATGAGAGTCGCCAGCAATTACACACAATCTTGCATTTACATCCTCATCTATTAGCCGATCAGCTAATCACGAAATGATATGACGTAACTAGAGGCGCGGGAGCGGCGGTGGAGCAGCGGCGGAGCGGAGTCGCGGGGGAGGTGGGGCGGAGGTTAGAGAGGAGGGGGGGGGGGGGGGGGGGGGGGGGAGGCGAGGAGGGAGGGGGGGGCAGAACGGCGCAGCGAGGGCACGTCGTAATTTGTTTAACTGGGACACAATAAAATACAATTGTAGTAAGAACATGCGCGCAACCAGCGGAGGGAGTTGGATTGAGCTTACTATGATTGAATTTAAGCATCACTGGCGAACAGTTTCTTAGTCATAATAGCTTGGAGCATTAGGGGGGGTGCATGGGGGAGGGGTAGGGGGGTGAGGTGGGGGAGGCGGGGGGGGGGGGGGGGGGGGGGGGTTAAATATGAGGGGGAGTATGTGCGGGGAGTGTGTAGATTATAACTTATAGGCTGTTGATTAATGAGGTGGGGGGTGTGGAGGGTGGTGGGGTGGGGGGGGGTGGGAGGGGTGGGGGAGGGGGGGGGGATGAGTGATAAGGTTTTGTTTATATAATTGGTATTTGTGAGGTTCTTTTGTTATTGGGATTTCGGATTGGGATTTGTTAGCATGATGAGGTGTTGTTTCGATTTGAGTAGTAGTGATTTAGTGAGTAACATTTAGAGTGGTTTTTTGATTTGTGATCTTGGATTTGGGATCTTTTTTGGTAGATTTTTTTTAATAAGGAATGGATTTCCGTATGGACTGTGTGTTGGTTATGTGTTTTGTATATATGTTGATTATTAGTTTTATTGGTGATGATGAAATTAAGAAAGTGGTTGAGAAAGTCATCTGGGTTTGGGTTGGTCAAAAGTTCCAAAGTAGCAAAATATACATGCTGGCAAATCCCATCCCCACTCAAAAGAAATACAAAATAAAAAAATGCGTGAAGTGTCGTCCTTTTTTAAAAGTTAACCGGTGGTAACCGTTAGCAGCGCCAATTATTTAACTATACTATTACAAATTTAAAAGTTTTGGATGACATATCTAGGTAATATAATAGGAGTGCGTTGTACTAGAATGGTATATTTTGGAAAGTAGTTGTATATATTAATGACTTAACCCTTTAAAAATATTACAAGTAATTGATTCACGCACTTTCATCTCGAGATTAACACTACACTTAACAGTTATGTTAGATTCGAGGTTAACTCAACTTAAAATTTAAATTATTTTATACCTACTTACTTAACATTACGTGTCACGCTACAATTATATGCGCCAACATACTTACACCTCCCAACTTACAAAAACCGTACATAACTTGTGTACAACGCACTATTTTTTATTTTTAAAATGTTGCATATAAAGTCCCTGTGTAATAAGTATCATAATTGTGAAGCAGCCAAAGGTTATGATAAAAGTATATGTAATACTTATTTACATATTGTTCTACTGACCAGATCTTCTGAATTAATGCCAAGTGTGAGTGAAACACTATCATTTTGAAGGTGGGCTATATGGTCTTTATTTGGGCTTCAACTTTGGGCCGACCCACCTGTTTTTTAAAAAAAAAAAAATTGCAAAAATTAAATATTACAAATGTACCAATTTATTCAGATAAAAAAATACTTGCGAAGACATCTTCGGATAGCCTAAATAACTATAAAAATAATCGACGAGGGGATCACATACGTACAGAGTCTTCTATATTACATTAAACGGTGACATAACCCATATAAAATAAAAACAAACTATTAACATGAGACCGGAAAAATTAATTCGCAAAAAAAAAAAATAAAAAAAAATCTCCGCAACAACGCGCGGGACATAATCTCATATAAGGAAAAAAAACTATTAAATATGATACCGAAAAAATAAACCCGCACTATTAAACATGACACCGAAAAAATAAATTCGCACAAAATACAATTAAAAAAAAGTCATGCAGCAACCCGCGATTATCATTTAAAGCACACTTAATCTCATAAAATTATATTAAAAAAAACCCGTATAGCAAAAAAAAAACTTTTAAACATGAGGCCCAACACATAAGCGGATATAAGATTAAAACAAACTATTAAACACGAAACCGAAAAAATAAATCTGCACAAAATCCAAAAAAAGAAAAAAAATAAAAGATAATGTCCCGCAACAACGCGCGAATAATTAATGTTATACAGCAACGCGCGAGTAATTTTGATTGTTTAAAAGTTTACTCTGGAGTGATATATTTTGGTACTCACGTAGGTAGCTTAAAGGAATCTTCAACAACTACATATATTTTATTAATCACCTGTTGCTATCTTAATTTACTAAATTTACTTTTTTATTCGTGTATATATTATTAATCTACAACAGTTTCAAGATATTCTTGAATATTATTATATTTATTAATTTAGTC
>BQNB010125413.1:4985-19770 GCA_026074375.1 Tanacetum coccineum | reverse complement strand
TTCTATGTAGAACCCAAGGTTTATTCCGCACACATCGGGAACAAAGTTCCCTTTGGGATGGTCATAACCGCGTCAACATACCTGCATCAACCATGGGAGATGGATCCTTAGAAACCTGAGAGATGGCAAAGGGAGATGGTAAGTGGGAGATGGCAGTGGTGACACCTTCCCTCAAACTGAAGAGGTAACCCCTAACACATTGAAAAAGAAGGATGTCGATGGTGTCAGCAGGTTGTTGATGTGCTGACAGATAGATCGATGGTGTCCTGATGCTGAAGAAGAAGGATCTCTTGGCCAGATGGATCCTTAGCAACCTGGATTTATTGTTATGTTTTTTTTGTTTTTTATAAAGTTGTTATGGATCATTGATTCATTGATTTTGGTTATATATATGTAGTGATGGATTTGTAATAATAATGATTTAAAAATAATGATTATTATTATTATTATTATTATTATTATTATTTTTTAATAATAATCACCACTTCATTAGAATAAAAGAGATTACAATACATTGGAGGCAAGCCGAGATACTATTTGAGCTCCCACTCCTTTAGCAATAGAAAATCCAATCCTATTAAAAATATGACTAGCAGCGCGGGCCCCGATATCTTGAGCCATGGAAAAATTCCGGACCCGCTTCAGTAAAGTCACCGCATCTTTCTCGAGTTCCCCAAAAGAAGAAAATGAGAAAGGGAGAAATCCGTATCCAATATCCGCACATTTAGTCATATACTTACCCCGTTTGCGCTGTGCAGCATCAGTCACCGCCCGCCCAGGAGCAAAATCAGACATCCCTGTTTGTGTCAAGGGAGAAGATCCAGTCTTATTATTATTATTATTATTATTATTATATAAAAAGATATAATGAGAGAGAGGGTATTTTAGTAATTAAGCTACATCAAGATGAGGGCATTTTAGTCATTTGATACCATTTAACTGGTCAAACTAACAGTCAACGTGAATTTGAACCAAAACTGAAACGAAACTTGAAATTCAGACCAAAATCAAAACTTTTTTGAATTTTGGACCAAAAATGAAATCCGCTACAAACCACGAGGACCAAAAATGTACTTAACTCTTATATATATTTAAAGCAAATATATTAAGCAAACAAGGCATAAACGAGAAAAAAATACAACATAAAAGGCGGAGCACTAGAAACACCAAAGAAACTAAATTGATAAGATTATTTAACAAGCAAATGAGAAGCCCAAAGGAGAGACATCAGATTTTGGATCCAATTATCCTACAAAAATCGGTTCTTAGAAGCCCGTAAGAAGCCAATAGAGGCCCGTGAAAAAATATCTTGGTGACGAATCGTTATCGCTTCTGCCTCCGAGGTCGCGTGATGAATTTTGTTTCTCCATTTCCATATGATTCACATAAAAGACATGCACACCGTGTGAAATAATTTGGCCACATTCTTGTTTGTCGTGAAACCCGTATTACCTTTAAGAATTTGTGACAACGATGGGTTAAACAACGAATGACAACTCTACCAACTCCAAATCTTAAGCGATATGATCTTAATTACAAGACAAGAGAGGAAACAATGCTCCCGAGACTCGTCATCCAAACTACAAAATAGAACATATAAAAATCATTCAAAGTCTATATCCATGTATATATCATTTCACGTATATCAATATCATCTCGACTCATCCTTTTAGCATACCTTCTATATCAATATCATCTCGACTCATCTATTTAACATATCTTGTATATCAATATTGTCTCTATTGGGTTCAGTTCCTGAGCCCTTCAGTCGTTCAGTAGATTTAAACATAAAATCCCCTAAGTGCTTCTCAAACTGAAGTCTTTCAGTTTGAGTCACTGAAGCCTTTCAGCTTCAGTCGCTGAAGTTCCTTCAACATCAGCTCTTTAGGTCCTTAGAATATTAGGAAGTATCTTCACTTCAGTGTAAGCAGCGATACACAAACTGAAACTGAAGAAGGACTCTTGGTTGGAGCTTCAGTTCAGCTTGGCTGGCAATTCCAAGCTGAACGTTGTCTATCTCCTTAACAGAAGCTGAAATGTGTGTTTCACTTCTAGAAGGTTTACAAGGCGGGAAAAAGATTGCTTTATGTCAAAAGGAATAAAATAATCTCCTTGGGAAATGCTACTTCTATAGTTGGTATAGAAGTATAACAACTTTCCTTCAAGGACTGTACCTAGTACTAGAAAGCAAACTTGTATTAAATGGTAGCTCAACTACCCATTTAATGCTTGCCACGTAGCTAGGTTAAAACTTGTAAACCATAATCCCTTTGCCTATAAAAGGAAAGGGATACCTAGAGTAAATGCCATCTCTTCCAATGAATGTGATACACATTGAAAAGTTCATTTATCTCTCAAACAAACTGACTCGTACCACTGAACGCTAAAGCTTCAGTTTGGTCATAACAAGTTTGTTTTCTTATTCTCATAACTTTGGTTAGAGAATAAGTTCGAAGGAGATAACACCCCAATTGTCATTCAACCACCTTGCTATTCCGCAAGCAAGGTGTGTCATAGATTCTTTATTTGATTCTAATAAAAGTCTATACGTTGAAAAGTACTTATGTGTGTTTTAAACTTGTACTTTATATTGTTTATATATATTTGTTTAAAACTCACTTTGTTGCTATGGAATCTAATTAGTTTAAAGTTGATAAACTTTATATTAGATTTCAAGGGACCAACAAGTGGTATCAGAGCCTTTTGGTTTATAAAACCCCTTTAAAAGGATATATAAAGGCTCAAGATTTTTAAAATCAAGATCCATCTTAAATGGCAGCAGTAGAAGTACCACAGACTCTTGAATACATGGATGGCCAGTTAAATTCAGCTCCTGTACTAGAGGTGAAAAATTTCACCAATTGGAAAAAGAGGTTCTTATGCCACATTATGGTATTGAACCTCAATTTGAAAACATCATTTCAAACGGTCCTTTTATCCCTATGGCAGCTGGTCAAAGGAAACCAGAAGGACATTGGACTGCTGATGAGAGAAAGGCTGCTAACTTAGATCAACGACTCAAAAGTCTTATCATGTCCATCCTTCCAGATGACCAAATAAATTCTGTCATAAACTGCGTAGCTGTAAAATCTACCTGGGATGACCTGCTATTATATCATGAGGGGCCCTCTGATGTGAAAGAAAGTAGGCTTATGGACCTAAAGTTATGCTATAAAACCTTCAAATTCAAAGAAGGCGAATCTCTAACACAAACTTTCACCAGATATAAAGCTCTGATGAATGAGTTAATAAATGATGGCATTAAACTTTCAAAGCTTGAAATAAATACTGATTTTATAAATGGGTTACCAAAGAAGTGGCTAGGTTTCTGCCAAAGTCTCAGAAACACAAATCATGTGAAAGAAACACCAAACCTAAACCTAGTTCAGCTTCTTTGCTAAGTTTCTGCCTTTGCTGGAAGACTGATGATGATGAAGATTACAATGATCAGGTCAGCATGACATAAACACCAAACCTGAACCTAGTTTAGCTTTTTTACATCAATCAACAAGTCATTTCAAAAGAATTAATTTTCAAAATTAAAATAATTTTTTAAGCGATTTCTAACAAAAGAAGTTAACTAATTAAAAAAATTGCTTTAATAAAATAATGAATTCTCAAACGTCAAGATGACCTCACCTTTTTCTCTCACCTACTTTAACAGTGCACAGACAGTTGTTCACTGTTCTAGGTGTCAGATACATGCTTTGCTGACTTTCATTAATTACAAAGTTTAGTACACATGTTAAAAACAAACCCTAAAACTTCTCACAAACCCACAACTTCCACTTAGTCACAATCAAACCCTCAAAATAAAGTAAAAAAATCAACCAATCATATAAACCCACTTCACCAATTCATAAATTGCTCCTCATAATTCACAAATCCTCTCACCAAGAACACACACACAAAACCGCAAAAACAAATCTAATCATCAAAACCCTAATCACTCAAATGGCAAACCAAGAACAAATTCCTCCACAACAAGAACAACCTTTTGTTGCTGCCAAACAAGTTAGCTTCAATCTTGAAGACATCATCCTCAACACAAACAATGAGGTTGCTCTTCTCTACCCAGAACACAATAACCAAGATTATTTTAAATGTGTTTCTGATTTCATTTCCAAATGCTGCGTTAGAAATTCATTTACCAGATCTACTGACATGTATAAGGAATACATGTCCGAATTCTGGTACTCAGCCAAAGCTTTAGAGAACTCTAAGTTTTCCTTCTTAATCCCAACTGGTGGTATTTTTGGAGAAGTAGGAGTAAATACCTTTAGGAATGCCATAGGTGCACACAACCTAGCTCACTCTAGTGAATACGTTGCACCACCATCTATTGAATACGTTGCAGCACCATCTAGTGAATACGAATTACATTATAAAATGAAAAAGCATACTGATTAACAATTAACATAAACATACGGATTAGCACATTAAAATAAACATAACTGATTGATTAACACACTAAAAGAAACATACGAATTACTACTCCATATGAAGATTTTCCATATCATTCAAAAGCTCATGAAGCATTGCAGCCGACTAACATTTGTGGTCCTCAGGATGCCTTTCCATTTCCAGTCTTGTCTCTAACATCTTTAGTCTTGCCTCTAACATCTTAATCTTTAGATCTTTGACCTTGCAATTTGAGCACTATGTTGGTCCCGATCTAGAAGACCCCGAAGAAGAATTTGGACGTGTTGAAAGTTCATGATAAGAACTGGGATTTGTTGAAGGTCCCGGAGAAGAACCGTGAGGCGTTGAAGGTCCATGAGAAGGGCTTGGATATGTTTTGTAGTAAGATGTATAATGGTTTGTAAGAATGCTTGGGGCATGTCCCAATGCATTGGCATAATCTGTATGTGTATGCTTGTTTGAGATATATAATTCAAATTTTCATGAAAAATAAAATATCGACATCATCTCGACTCTTGTATATATAACACTCATGTATATTAATATAATCTTGATTAATCCATTCAAATAAACAGACTCTTACATGAGATCTTGATCCACCGACACTTTAAATCATTTGTAAATATATTAAATAATTTTAAATTTATTTATAGATAATTAAAATAATTTAACAATTATTTTGTATGAAATTATAAAAAAAACTGAAAATAACTTTAGCTACGACAATGTCGTAGCTAAAGTTGCCCTACCAAAATTTCATTAGCCCGCCATAACATTTTCATTAGCCCGCCAAAACTCTTAACGAGGACAGATATCGTAGCCAAAAACACTAGAAGACAAAAATATTTTTTGTAAATAAATTACCAAGCTAGTTTTGTAACATCCCCAAAATACGGGTTGCAACGGAATATTGAATATCCGAGGGCCTTACTTCATAGATCAATAGCACAAGATATGAGAACGACCACAAAACGTGTCGTTTTAAAAAGATACATTGGATTAACAAAATACTTGTTCATTACATAAGCTCATGACTTCAAATTGTTTGACAATATAAGTAAATATTTCGGTTTATAACAAATGTTCCTAAAATGTAATACGACCCAAATCTTTAGAATTGACTCTCTCCAAAGAGTGACCCCCAATGTATCTGGGCACATCGTGCCTTATTGACCTAAGAAAAACATGCTTAAAACGTCAAATAAAGTTGGTGAATTAATAGGTTTATGTAATTTAAATTGTAGGACCGCAAGATTTCCAAATATATGATTAAACAACAGATGCAAACATCATAAAAAGAAATTACTTTTTTCCTAAGCTCATGACACTGAAGCTCGACATGTATGAATGCAATAAATTGCCAACATTTGCCCGTGAATGATGTTCTAACCCGCAACATCCCAAATCTGACATTGTATACGTTTGTTGTCCGGCAACCGGCACAGTGAGCGCTACTCACCCAAACGGGGAAGTCAATCCCAAATAGATCTATTTATAACACTCGCGCTTACAATCTAGTAATTGACAGTTCATGATAAAGGGCTCAGTGGGTTATCGCTACTTAGGCAAAACACGTAATCATTGTATAAAATGTACCCTTGCGTCCAATTTGTAAAACAAAGCATGTTCTCACCCCAAAGATGTAAAACATTTAAATAATTGTAAAGCATGGGGCTATGAACTCACCTTAGTAGCTAGTCCCCTGTGAATGGTAAATATATCCAAGTATGACAAATGAATCTCACCGTCAAATACCTAAGTAAATACGACCTAGTCTTAGTCTACAAGTTTAGGCTAACGACTTAATGCATAAATGATACGTGAGAAATCACATATCCTTTTTATATCAAAAATGGCCCTATAATGATCAAATTGTGCAAATTATGCTTGTATATTGCTTGTTTTGTCATTTGTGATGTGTAGGTACGGATATTGCAAATAACACAAGAAAACGGTCAAAACCGGACAAACATGAACACGAGAACGGATAGAGTGCACAAGAGCCGGGAGTTTCTAGCAATTGGTCAAAACAAGTCAACCTTGGTAAATAAAGTCAACTTTGGTCAACCTACAAAAAAACAAAACCTTCAAATTTCCTAAACAGCCCTCAATGTTAAACAAAATTCATAAATGGTCCTTGAATAACTAACACAGTTAGTCCTTTTAATATAAAAGGCTAACGGTCGTTATCTTTTTAATTATAACCCAAAACCATATTCACCCGACCCATTCTCTTTTAATATGAATCCAAAGCCCAAGTCAATGCCCTAATTTCCTGAGTCAAACCTCAAATGAAATAGAAGGGGGGGGGGGAAGCAGTTTTACTGTTTACCCGTCTTCCCTATTTCACCCAGCTCAAATTAAACCCCATATTAACCCATACCCTTTCAATTAACGATGTGGCCAAAAGATTCTAAGTGCCAAGCAATGAGTCAACAACAAAACGTCACAACAAGCTTTTGATTGGCCAAGATACGACAAGGGAATGCCACGTATGTATCCAAACAAACACACCTTGATAGGAATTTTGCACTAAAATTAAGCCAAAAGAAGCACAAAGCCTCTGACATAAGGATTGCCATGTTGGCAATCCGTGTGCTTCAATTTTAATCCAAGGGCTAAGAAGGGGCATCCAATGATTGGCAATAAATGAAGGGTGATGATCAAAGCTAAGAGGAGCGTGTGAAGAAGGCCTGGAAGCTTCTCTCAAGCCTATAAATACAAGACCTCCCTCACTTACATCATCATCTAGGAGTAGTTTCTAGCTAGCTTAGTGTAATTTTTAAATAACTTTTAGTTTTTGCAATTTAGCTTATTGTAATGTCTTAATTCAGTGAATGTAATCTCCTTTTCAAGTTTGTAATTAGTTATTCTTTTATTAATAAAAGTGTGTTTTCATTTTAATGTGCAATTTATGTTTTACTTAATAAGCAATTTGGTTTAATAAGCTCTTAATTGATCATATAGTTCTTAATAATCTGTCTTAATCTCTACATAAGCTAGCTACATTCTCATTTAAGCTCTTAAAGCTTAACTATGTTTATTAAGACTCAAATCCTCTCCCAAATTTACCACAGCTTAAAAATGGAAGGGAAGCCAATAAGGGATGGGCTTCCAGGACCTCACCAGCTTATCATAAGATAAGCTGGAGCTTGTTGATAGCTCATAAGAGCATTTTGATAAGCTTTGTTTAGAGCAAAGGCCCACAGCCGTACTACCGCAGTTGGACCACCACCGACCAGCCGGACTCCTGAAATATGTAAGCATTGAACATGTTCTAAGTTTGTATCAAAAGGAAATAGGAAAAAAAAGAGTAGGCCTTTGGTTTGGTAAAGAGATGGAAGGAAACAATTTGACTTAGGTGCTGTTTGTTTTTAAAGAAAATCTCTTAACAACCTTTGGATCTTATCGATTCAGACAAAACATGGGGAAAAGTGCGTTTGTTTTTTTTGGTTCGTTCAAACACGGTCAGAGGCGTAAGCCTCTTGACGGACCAGACTTGCTTTCTTATGCATATTCCTTCATATTAAGTCATGTTCAAAGTTGCAAAATGGTTTTTCCGTATAGTTTGCTCCAGGCTAACTTAAGAATATAAAATAAAGTTTTGATATATTGTTTTTGTTCGTGTTAAAATAGAAGGTTGAAGTAGCATACATGTTAGGAGTATGTTTGAGTAGCAGCCTCATATTCCTGATATCAGAATGCTCATAAAATTATGTTGAGTAGCTGCCTCATCGGTGAAGAATCGCCCAAAATGCATCCAAGTAACAAGACCCCCACTAACAAGGGATCGAAGTCATTCGCTCAAGGCCGACATGAATTCGTATGACTCTTATTATTTTATTTTTTTATAATATTTTGTACGAGTAGGTGTTTATATTTTCCTATATATAGTTATTTTTTAATTTTTTTATATTGTTTCTATATAGTTTAAAAAAAATAAGCGTTACGCACGAACTCTTGGGTGGCCACTGGAGGCGCACACATACAGATAGAACCGGCCGTTTTCATTCTGGGAATCCGAAGAGCTCTATGTAAGTAAAATTTTTAATTTAACACACGTACTCGAATGAATGACCTGTTTTTTTGCTTATGCCTTTGTTTATAACTTACGCTATATTATTGAGGTATTATCGTTATGGTTATTAGTGATTCAAGTAATAATACATGTGCTGATGTTAATGTTGGTACTTTTGATGTTCCCATGCACCAGCTTCTTTTCTTGACCATACTAGCTTTAGCATGTGAGAGTTCTCCTTTGTATAACTTCCAATCTCTTCCACTTCCAACACAGTTCTCTTGACTAAATTCTCGAGTGGCCACTTTGATATTTTCGAGCGAAATTTCGAGGTCTCTTTTGAGGCTTTCCTGTGATACATGGGACTTCGAATCAAATTTCCATAAATCAAAATATTTGAAAGTTTATTTAACATTAAGTTATCTTTATCAGCTTATAATTTTCACACTTACTAATTTAGAAAAAGTTGTAGGCATTTATATGTTTGTACGAGCATGAAACTTTTTATCACATACGTATAGAGAACAAATTAATTTGCAAGCACTTCAAATTATGCGTGCAAGTAATTTGCTGTGGCTGCTGGGTTGTTTGGCTCAATTGTGATTAGCTTTCGTCATCTCAAGCTAGTCTGTGTTGGTTCTTTAGTGGTACTACATTATAGCTTAGTATTGTTTTGGTCTTCTACTGTATCATTTTGAAGTGGTATCTGCTTTATTAATTTATTTATTTTGAACTACACAGGCAAAAATAAAGGCGATCCAGGAGGATGTAAAAGCAAAAAGAATCACGTTCAAGACGGATAAAGATATCGTGCGTGAGGTCATTCAGAGCACCAATCGGGGGCATGAAACTGGTGTGGGAAGGTTGTTACCGGGGACGAGCTCGGGTTCTAGTATCTCACAACCGGGGGGGGGGCCTTCGGGGTTATTGTACGCAAGAAGAAAGCTGATAGGTGAGGAGAAAAGAAAATGAGGAGTTAAAAAAGGCAGTTCAAAGTCAACAACTCGAATGGCAAAAGTTTGTGAATCATTTCAACGCTCATCAAACAGGTACTTCTTCACAATATCCCGTCCCCAATCTCTACACTCTCCAAGCGTTTTCTAGCCCGGGTTATACTCCTCCCAACTTAGACGGTTACCGCCCGACCTTTGAACACGGAAGTACTAGCCAGATTGTGCATGGTGATGATTTAGATGGTGATGATTTAGATGTTGATGGTACGTGTGATGGTGATGGTAGTGGTAGTTTAGATGGTGATTCTGATGATGATTCTAATGATGCTTGTGACGAAGAGTATTAGTAGTAGACTAGTAGTAGTATTTTGTTGGTAGCAGTAGACTACTAGTAGTACTATCGTCTGATATGACGTCCTTTTGGAATGTGTATTCTCTCGTAATGGTATTTAACTTGTTGTAACGTTATATTTGGAATACTAGGACTTCTTTTGGTTGTTTTGAATTGAACAAGTGGATGGATGAATTTAGTATCATAGTTTTGGGTTATTTACAGGTTCAGTTTTGGTAGATTTTTTTTCCGGAAAAAAATTTGTGCTGCATTTCTTTTACCTACACAGGACACTTAGCGACGACTTGTGTCGTAGCTAAAGGGTCCCAAACCTTTTTTGTGGCATCAAATTAGCTACGATTAAAGTTGTCGCTAAAATCATTAACATTTTTTAGATATATATTTAATTAATAAATATTTTAAATAAATAGATTAAATAAAAATTTAGAAAATCAGTTCAGCTACGACATAAATCGTCGCAAAGAAAAATTATATTTTTATTTTACTAATAAAATTATTTAAAATAATTTGTGGAAAATAACTTTAGCTACGACATATGTCGTAGCTAAGTTATGTGGGCCCACACTGGTCAAAGGTTTGTGGTGAGTTTTTATGGGTCCCACTTATCGTGGCAAAAGTCGATGAAAAATCGTAGCAAAGAATCTTAGCGACGGGGCTACTGCGACAGCAGTTTTGCTACGATATATCGTAGCTAAGAACTTTGGCTACGACATTTTCCCACTTTTTGCTACGACATGCGTCGAAGCCAAAAGTTGAAATTGTTGTAGTGTTTGGATATGACTGTCCTCATGTACATGTATGTTGTATCCTAATTCAGTTTGAGTTTTTGTAGTTAAACTGTATACCTCATGTAAATGTATGTTGTATCCTAATACAGTTTGAGTTTCTTAAAGTCATACCGCATATCCCAAACTGTATATTTACTGTCCAAATGCACAACCTAATGCAGTTTGACCTTTTAAAGTCAAAATGAGTTTAAAAAATTGACTGCATTTCCAAACTATATATTTTCAAACTTTCATATATTGAATGTCCAAAATACATATCCATGAGGTTAGTTCAATTGAGCTTTCCTAACTGCATTAGAACTTTTAGCTTTCCTAACTGCATTACAACTTCTACCTGTCCATATAATGCTATAAATTGAGTTACCATTGAAATTTCTTGCAAATGCATTCACAGTCTCATTCAACTCAATATCTCCAAAAACCAGTTTGACCTTTTTTTAGTAAAACTTATTCAAATGACCTTGAACTGATCACACGTTCATTTGAAATGGTCATTTTGACATTTTAAAATCAAATTTGACAAATGCATTTTGACTGTTTTTATGCACAAACCTGCACAAAACTACATTTCCTGGTAAAATGCACAAACCTGCATTTTTTGGCAATTCCATCTGTAATATTAATTAGTTTGCATTTCTTGATATTAATTAGGGTTAGAGTGTTTTGGATTTTGGAAGAGGATGAAATGACTAAACTTGCAACACGAGCCGGTTATATTTATGTTGGTATAGGTGAGACGTGAAAAGACTTAAGTGCCCCCGCGTGCTGAGCACGTGAGGGGTGTCAAGTAACGGGAGTTTAACGAACGGACCAAACTTGCAAGATTCATCAACTATAGGGACGGATGGTGTACCTAATTTGAAATGGGGACGAAAGGTGAGAGTGGGTGTGAACCAAAAGGACGAAACATTAAATCTACTCTATTTTAATATAGCCAGACTTCATGGTTATGCCTCTTTAGTTCTTTTTGTGTGATCTTATATTAATACTTCCGTTCTTATGTTATTTTACGACTAAGAAGGTTCATCAACAACATCTTCAAGCACGCGATGCATCGAGGTATGGATATACGTATTTTGTTACAAGAGTTTAGTCAAATGAAGCTTTTAAGTTTGTTTAGCTGCGTTGTGTTGATTTGCTAAGCCGAGGTTGTCAACGGTGTTTATATATGATGAGTGCTTACTCTAAAGACCAGAAAAATGTTAAGTGGTTTTTTGATATTTTAATTTGATTACTATGATTGCTTGTTGTTGATTAATATATTTGCCGTTGTTTCAAATAAAATTTCGCAAATACTAGGTTTCGTTTGAAAATACCAAAAATCATTAGTTCTTTTTATTTTTTTACTAAATATATGCTCTTACCGACATTTAATTATTGTAAACCTCACGCAACGTTTCCCTATATAAATACCGACTCATAGTTTCCTATTCTCATATCATTCCAAATCGTTTCATAACAATTGTAAGTTCTCTCTCTTTTTGCTTGTTAATCTTGTCTATGATTTGTTTACTTTAAATTAGTGATATTAGTTTTTTTTATAGATGTTAGGACTCAGTAATATGTTATCGATTGTAGTATTTGTGCTCTTTAAGAAAAAGGATTCACCAGAAAAGGGTGCTGCTTAGAAAACATATTATCTCATGAATATCTGTGTAACTAAATACATCGTGAATCACATTTAGCTCTCCATATATGTGTTGTGTGTGCAACTGTGCATAAGTATATACAAGCATAAAAAGTCTATTTATTTTTCTGATTTGATATTTTGTCTTTGGTGATAAAGAAGAAGTTGTAAAGTTGAGTACGTACGAATCTGGGCATTAGATGCTGTGATCTAGATGCAGCTTTGAGAAAGTAAGTATAATGGTCTGCCATGTGGCTAGAGGAGCATTTTGCATAACTGGCTCAATGGTTTATTTGTGTGTTATCGTTGTTTTTTATTCGATTAGTTTAATAGTATGGCTTGGTTATGAGCATGCATGATGCATCATTCCATCTAAGTGTGTTTAGTTGCATGCATAATAGTTAATACTTTAGTTCTTGAATTTAATGTAGAACATCAAAACTAATGTATTGATTCTAATCTTCAGTTTCATATGTCTTTCAGAAACAATTTGATTCAAGTTAGTATGGCAATGGCGATACCACGGTCTGTAGAAACAATGTGTATTCATGTTTGTTAGCGGCCTTGGGCACGTGTACTGGCTCGATCGCTTTTTTCATGATTATGGTCATGATGGTATGGGGCGGAAGGAACTTTGCTGATTCGTTGGTTATGGTTAATGGTATTTGTCCACTAGGCGATGCATTAGATAGGGGAGCTAGTTGTTTGGTACGGGTGGGTGGAGATTGACTGCAACCGAGTTGTTTTGTAAAACGGTGGGATGTTAGGGTCACTATGGGGTTGTGAGTATAGGTGAGTATTTGCGAAGGTTGATTAGTACTAGTTATCGGCGTGTGTGCGGGTTGGGCTTGGAGGTCGTTGTGCAGATGCGGGAGGGGGGGGGGCGCCTGAATCGTTGTGACATGCTTGTGGACGGTGTTTTTGGCGGACAAGTGAAGTAAGTGTTCGGGGGGGGTCGGGGAGTGTGGCGTAGGTTTTTATATGAGCGGTGGACGGACGTCCGTGTTCCAGTAGAAAAGACAAGGCAATCCACGTACAAGTCTTGGAGGTTTATTTAATATGCTGTGTAACGGTGTTAAAAATGGATCCGTACTTTGTCTGGTATTCACGTTTAGGGTTACCCGGTGATGTGTTCCGGGATCATTAATGATGATGTCCAATGGAATAATAGTTTTGCCTGTGGATCTCACGATTTTTCCCACAGTAGGGGGACTCTTGTGATTGTTTATTCGGGTTTGTTGCATGACTGGTTTGGGGGGGATGGCAATCGGGGTGCCGGGGCGTGTGTGGAGGCTTGAAGGCGGGGGTAAGGGTGTGGGGGGTCGTTCGAACGGGTTGTTGGGTCGAGCGTTGGGTTTGTTTTGGGGAGCGCACGCGCGTAGTGGTCGCGTGATCGGTAATATTCTTGGGGGGGAGGATTTTCATGATTGGCGGAGGTGTGAATCTGGAGGTCCTATATTCAGCATGGGGAACCGGTTTTTTGTATCTTGTATCAGGTTAACGGGTCGGCTCTAGGTCTTTCTCCTTTGGGTGTGGCTTTGGTAGACCAGTACGGAGTGGTGGAGGATGATTTGTGGGCACAGGGCACTTGTGAGTGTGGGATGGGACTAGGTACCGGGGAGGAGGGTCTGTGGTTTTCTGGGATTTGGTGTATCGCTAGTGTGGGTGGGGGTTGGGTATTGGTGGTGGTGACAGCGTGGGAGTTGGAAGCTTACTGGTAATTGTACAAATTTCCCCAGCCCAGGGGTCTGTAGGGCGGTTGACTTTGGGTGTTGTCTTGATTTATTTGGCATGTTCTATATAATGGTTTCTTGGGTGAGGGGGGGTTGTTTCCCGGTTTGGTTGCTTTCTCTTTGTATATAATTTTTTTGACATGATGATTGGTTGTGATGACTAAGTACTCGATGTTTCAGTGGGTCGGAGGATGTTGGATTCGGCTCGTGTGTAGAACTAATGTAATCCCATAAATGAGTAACGAATCTCATATTGATGCAGTCCTAGGAGGATCTTACGTGTGACAATTCATCTTGGGTCTCTCGTTTTGCATAACCGTTTTTAAATACTGATTTAAGCGATGCAGATAATACCTCTGCCGAGAGCAAGTTCCGAAAGACAGACATTCACACTAAGTAATGGCTATGGCAAGCCATGGGTTTGGACCAGTCGATGATATCTTTACGCAACCAAGATACGGGCGAGAATCTTGGCAGCGCCTACTCATGCTGATACTATTAAATATCAACATCTCATATTTTTGCACATCAAGTATAAAAATACACTAGTAAGACCAAAGTTTTAATTCTTGCTCATAATTTGCACGCATGAAGATATTCTTACAAAAATTAAATAATCGTCTATTAAATATCAGTATCTCATATTTGTGTACATTTAGTATAAAAAATACGCTAGTATGATCAAAGCTTTAATACTTGCTTATTATTTCCACGTGTGAAGATATTTTAACAAAACTTAAATAATCGTCTATTAAATATCAATATCTCATATTTTTGCACTTCTAGTATAAAAAGTACACTAGTAAGATAAAAACTTCTATCGTTGCTCATAATTTGCACGTGTAAAGATATTCTTACAAAATTTAAATAATCGTCGATTAGATATTAATAT
>BQNB010125411.1:3417-19771 GCA_026074375.1 Tanacetum coccineum | reverse complement strand
GATGTAAACATTTAATCGTTTAATGCCCGTTTACATTGAATGATCATTTTCAGTTTACGCGATTTAACTTAACGTTTACGGTTTAAGAGTAAACGCGTAAAACCCTAAAAATAAATTATGAATTACATAATGTCATACAATGACCTAAAATACGAGGTGTTATAGACATCTTTTGATAAGATAGAACATGAATGAAATCTTAAGTTAGACTAAAAGATTCAGCATGTATAGTATATTGTGTAGAGAAATAGTTATATCATGCATGAATGCAAGATGATTTGACAACATTGGTATTTAGTCGAAAGTTATTAGATAATTATAGAATTAAATATTTTAATGGAATATGTTTGGTTTTGGAATTCTTCTTAGATTATGGATTTGTCCATAGTAATAAAAATCTAAGGATATATATTGCAATAATTTATTGTGCAATTAGAACAAACTAATAAACTTAGAGTTCATGAGGTGCCAAACATTATTAAGAGAATATTCATTGTTTACGGATTTTAAAAGTATGGGGTTGTTTGTGTACACGGATGCTAAATCTAATTGAGATGACACTCAATAACTAAGCATGGTATGATTTCATTTTTGATGATGACCATGTGGACTAGTTGTGCTCAACTAAGAGCATACATTAATAAATAAGAATGCTTTACAGTTTTAGAAGCTGTGGAAGATGATTGTTATCAATAGTTGATGTCACACACCTTATAAGATATAGTGTGTCAAGATATTGGGATATATACGGACAAACATTCATCATAGATATTCAAGAATTTCACTTATTGAATTCTTGAAATAAGTATTCTCAAATTCCTAAAGATCAAAGCTAATTGGAATTATGAAATCTAAGCCTTGTTAGCAAGTACGATCTTCGTATCTTGAGGCATGATTCGTCAACTAAAATTATCATGCATTTGATCTATTTAGTATTTGGATAAAAGATATTAAGACAATTTTATTAGATTTAGGTTCATTTGGATACAAAGTTTTTTGTGGATACTAGGGGACCAATCTCCACCCTTCATCTTCATCTTAATCTAATGGATAAGATTAAACCTCCATTGTCGATCAACAATATGGGAATATTATCGAACTAAGACAAATCTGAGTGATTGGTGATATCTTGGATATTAAAGGATGTTTCCGCCAAACTCACATGATATTCATAAGATGAATATCGGACTTCCCCAACGAACAAGATTATTACTTTATGGATCGGCATCATTAAGTAAATCTTGTAAGTGATTTTGATTTACTAAATCTTTAGACTTGAGATGCAAGTAAGTCTTGCATGTGTGGATAATCTTTCTTGATTTAGTTCTAGTTATCCTGAATAAGGTAGCTAATAAGGACTATTTCAGAAACGATTGTGAAGCATGATGACTTGACACTTGTAGTCAATGTAGAATTTGTTCATTCAATAGTTAAAGTATGATGCCACTGGGCCCCTCATAGGGTTAATCAGATGTATGTGTGGCCGCACCCAAAAACTCAGGTAGATATGTCTCAATGATTTTTGGTAATCTTGATTAATCATATATACGAGAAACATAATCATTAATTAATGGAATGACTTAGATCCATATCCATTTTTAACACGGTATTGGAAACAAAGAGATTGTAAATTCATAAATCATTTAACTGTGACTTTATGAAAGTACACTCAGGTATTCCTGGGAGCATTGGCGTGTTGCTAGACGCTTACCAATGTTATTATATTATTTAAGACATGTCCAAGTGGGAGCTGTTGGAATATGTACATATATCAAATAATAAATTCCGGAAATTTAACGTGAGCCTATGGGGGCACACACGTTTACACAGATGATACGTTTAATATAATTAAATTAATATCTTTATCGGATGTTAATTATATTAATATTATCACGAAATAATTAAACATGTCTATAATTATGACGTTAGACGTTATAAATAATTAATAGATATTAACAAGTGAAAGACTTGTTAGTACGAAAACCAAACCCGTGGGGTGTTGGTTGTGACCGGTCGAACCAAGAAAAGAACAAGGGGGGAGTGTTGATTTATGAAACTTGAGGAGAGTGTCTAGTCAAGACTATAAGACCAATTTAGAGACTATATAAACAACCCATAAATTATAAATCAGGGCTGAAATATGATATACCCTTAATACAGACAACACGATTATTATATCCCTAATATGTGTCGATATCCCATATCCCATGAATACTAATCGCATGCAAGCTTTTCCTTTAGATATATTATTAATAAGATCTACATGCATGTATAATCTACATGCAAATGCATACGTGATATATTATATGTATATTCTTTATCCCTTGTGGTTTGACGATGGGTTAATATATGTGGGATTCGATCGTGTGACGACAAAAACCAAAACAAGAACATCGTGTTCGGTTGTTTTATTCGTGAAGCAAGTACTAGCATCCTAGCGTATCTCAGTGACGTGTAGTGTGTGCATATCATAAAGGTTATCTACTTTGGTAACTTGTTTGGTTTCGCGTATCAGATTTATACATACGCGTATATTCAAGACGGTGTAACGTTTATTGCTAAAAGGTACACATCTCTAATCTTGTTAATTATGAATTATATACGTGTTTACTTTCCGCTGCATACTTGTGTTTAATGGTTAAAAGTTGTAAAAACCCAACAGTGGGTTTGAAGCTTGGTTCGTCGTGATGCTCCCCGAGGTGTGGTTTGAAGCGGATTGACTCCACTAATGGTTATGATTTCATCGTTGCTAGTCGGGTGGCGGTATGGGCTGTTTTAGTTTCCTTTCGGAGAAATATCGTAATGGTCCCACGGATGGGGCCAATTAGATTCACGGGTCCTCCTTATGGACCTAAGTCACTTGACCTTATCCCATAAGAGTGTAGCGTGAGTTCACCGTCATTTAACGAGTGGGTGATTAGTACAAAGAACACGTACTTCTAATATTACGTTGAAGGGTAATAGTTTCTAGGGGCGGCGATTCCCCTTAGGTAACTTCATATTGCATATGAAGTTTTACGCCACATTCTCGAGTTAGAATTAGGAGACTTCATATATTTTCCTTGTATTTGTGATGACGCATGTGATTATGTATTTTCCTCCTACTTGAGCCACATGCGTGCTTTAGACATAATTAATTTTTTGGAGAATCGTTAGGATAGCTTATCACTGTTGTATACTTGTATGTACAATGGAAAGATTGAAAAGAAAAAAAGATGTGACAAACGACACGCGTTAGCTACAACAATGCACAGGTGGATACACAATCATCCATATGATCCCATAGACCTCGTTTAAGGATTCCAATCTAGAAAAAGAATTGATAGCTTGTGGACTAGAGTTAAAATCTCCACAAAGGGGTGAGCATATCCAAATGTATCACATATACAGTATATCCAATTTTGAATCATGTAAGCTCGCAACAATTACCACAAGGGGTGAGCATTCGACTCGGTTCGGTTGGTTTTGCTCAGCCTAAGTCCACAACTAAATTAGTCCCAAACCCAACTTTGTGTGTTACCCAAAAGCCAACTACTATTTTATGCGGTAACTAATTACCCCAACCAGCCACTGCCAAAACATTTGCAGAGCATTCTGAAAACAGCATCAAAGGATAACAAGAAAGATACGAGATTAAACACATTCCAAAAGCAATACTAAAAAGTTGAAATTCATGAAGTCAATGGCAAAGTTAACATTAAACACATCCTAACGAAAGGTTCAAGAAAACAAGCATAATTCCCACCACTTTTGAAATTCATAGTTAGAAGAACCAAACACATATTTTGCTCCTCACTCACTGCATACGTCTCTTCTTACGTCTCTTCTTGTTCGCGCTTTGTCAGGCTGCATATCTTGCTCGTTTTGGAGTTTTTTCTGCTTCAATATTTGCTTCAGGATATCCTTCCTGCAAGCGATATTTTTATTAGTTCACCACATAATCACTTGTTATGTATTACATTTGTAAAAAATTAACAAAGACAAGGTTTCATTTCTCACAAGAACAAGTTGCTTCTCAAGAGCATGAAGATCTGTTAGCCATAAAGACTTGATGATAGAAGCATCCTGGAGATAAGCAATCTTTTTATTCATTGCATCCTGTTCATCCTCTAACTCCTTCATATCCTTAGCTTCCAATGTTAGTAATGGTATAGACAGCAAATAATCATATCCTGTTCTTTGCTCCTCTTGGGTTTCTTCCCTTCCTACACCATCAACCTCCCTTGCAATTGATGGTAAAGATTTGAAACCTTTGGTCTTTAATTCCGCACACCTCTCATCCTTTGATTTCAATGCCAAATCAAGATTTCGAACTTCTTTGATAAAACTCAATTTGTTCTCCACTACCAATACATCTTTCTTGAGTTTGCAAAGCAGAGTTGTCTGTTAGCCATGACCACAGTTGGATTAGTTCACAGTTTGATAATCTATTAAAAAGATGAAAAAGAACATCACTTACCCTCCTCTTTTCATAAAAGTCAAGACGAAGGTGAAAGAAATCCTCAAGAACTATACACAAAAAGATATGAACCGTCAATGAACAATTTAAGAGTATATAAATCAATCTTTTGTTCATGCAAATGTTACTTACTTTGTTTGGGGGTGTGATACTTCTTTAGTTCATCATTTTTATCAAAGAGATGCATATCGGCTGTGCTTAATGTAGTTTTTAGCTTAAATTTATGATGGATCCCCTCTTGTATTGCTCCATTAATTTGATCTTCACTCATGGTAATTTTAAAATGCACACTAGTAGTATCATGGCGAGCCTTGTAAGCCTTGTAAGCCTGCAAAAAGAAGAACATGGGGTTGCCATAGATTTAATAAAATTAAAATACAATATAGGCGTTAACTATTTAAAACTTGTTAATTTACCTTAATGTCACTCCCACCCCGTGAAAGTGCATCCAAAAATTTCTTGTAAATCCTGAGTCCAACACCTTACTGGGAGTTCACTAATAATAAGAGCATCATTGTCCTTGGTTATAATTCCTTTTGTGGTATATTCATTTGATGCTGTTTCCCAAATATCTCCTTCAAATCCTTTATACCATGGAAGCATATCTACCATTGCTTTACCTTCTAGTCGGCGTTTTAGGTTTGCAATAATGTCTCTCGATTAAATTTGGAATAAACGAACTCCAGGTTACCTACTTAGCTTCCTTCCGTTTTACCAGAACAATTGGATGATTTGCAACAAGACTGTATTGAAAAGAAAAAAAAATGAAAAAAATTCCCCCCCTATTATAACAACCAAAATACCATATACTTATAAAAATACACAGATTATAAACTACCATGCAGGCTCAATGGATTGACCACCCTCATTCAAGTAGTTGAGAAGTAGTTGATCATCCTTGTGAAAAAGATATGGTGTGATAGGAGAGAGCTGAGTGAAAAGCAATGTGCCAACTCCATGATCTTTACCACCCTGCAATGGAAGAATAGACTTTAAAGTATGCAATGCATACAAAATAGTAAATGTTTAAATTGTATATCTCACCATCACACGTGTACCAAATTGCCCATTCGGCTGAAGAAGGTTAATGTTGTTACTACCAACATAATTTTGGGCCATGCCGATAATGGTACTGACTAGACTCGCCTCACCTTCTAAATCATAAGGAGAGTGCTCAAACACATAACTACAAAAGTGATCAACTTGAGTTCTCTGAATAATGGGCATCTTGAAGGCATAGAATAGGATCTTTCTTTGGTGAGGTTTCAACCCATCCACCATTGATGGGATTGATTTTTCGAGATCAGCCATTGCATATTGCTTGAAGTCTTGGTTGATGAAGTCGAGGTATCGGATGCACTTCTGCGTTGGGTCAAAAAGAGTAACATCCTGCATCAAGAAACAATGATTGTAATGAAGAACACCAAAAGTTGCCTAGTATGTATTTTTACTATACACAATCATTTTTTGAGAAAATGATTGTAATATATGGAGTACTATTTTTGTAAATCAAATCCTAAATGCATTAACTATTTATTAAGTGTTTGAAATTTGACGTCAAGGAGTGTTTCAGTCACAACCTGCTAAGTAATTAAGGCATGCATAATTGTTAACATTTTTTAAAAAGGAGAGAAGGTGTTTTCTGTTCCAATCAACTAAATGATATCTTTTGACACAATGATATTCTATCAATCACATTCGACCATAACTGTTTATAACTAAGTTGACAAAAGCTGATAATGATAATGACGAAACCTCAGGTTCTAGAAGCCAGCGCTTTCTCGCCTCAATCTTCTTATTACTGAAGACAAGCTCAATTGCATTATCATCCTCGTCATTGACCAAAGAAAAGTCCTTAATTGTGCAGATCAAAAACAAAACTCTCCTCTATCTTCTCTTTCTTTAATTGTTTCCAGCCACTAAAGATAATGAAAAATATTATAAATTGCAAAAAACAACATATAATTGCTATTCAAAATTTTGTTTACCTCATAGTACTTTATATTGTAATTGTTTTTCAATTTTTCCTTCTTACACCATGCCTCATACTCGGGCGTTGAATAGAACAAGAACACTTTATTAGTCTTCTTGTGAGAGGCCTTAATAATTGGTGCTATGAACATTTGCAAAAAGCTTTTGACTTTTAGTAAAGATGGCCAGAAAAAGTGAAGGAAGTTGATCAATAGCCCTTTCATTTGTAAACCATCATCATCCTACAAAACACATTTATCGGTTTAAAATGCGCGATAAAAAATGGCAGATAGTTGATATTGTCAACGCATAGTACACACCTCATCAGCCATAATCATCAAGTGTCCATATCTCAATTCGTTAACATTTTCATAGATTTTACCATCTTGGAGGCCAAGAATCTTCTTAATGTTTTGAATTTGAGTGTTTTTCTCCAATTGTTCTGGACTTGCTTCCCTCACATTGAGCAACTCACCTTTCAAAGGAAACACACCATATTTATCTTGGCCCACAACAGATAATCGAGACATCTGCACAGAAATAAACATTGTAACAAATGATTGTTTATGTGAATACACGCATAACATCGACAAAGACAAAGACAGCTTACTGCAATATCTTTGGCATAATCTCCTTTTGTTAGAATTAAAGTGCAGTACTGGGAAGAAGGTGTGTCAGCTAAGTTAGCATCTCTGAGTTCAGGAATATCAAAGTTCCCTACATTATTCTTGAAACACTTGAACACATCAGAGTCTGCAACTGCAAAAACATGTACAAGACAATAACATAAGTTGTCAAACCAACTAATTTTTTTTTTTGAAAAAAAAAAAGAAAAAAAGAGGAGTGGTTGTGCATACTTTTCTTCAAAAACTCTTGTGTGAGTTCACAGGTTGATCCAAAACTGCCCTTATTAGTAGTCAACTTCAGTTATTTGTGATCAAATGTAGGTGTCGTCAATATTGCGTTGACAAACACCCAAAGGTAACCTCTTAAGTCATTGGTTGGAGATTCAGAATCTCGGCAAGGAAATTGGTAATCTGACTCGTTATATAATTGACATGTGACCCTCCCTTCATCGCCGCGATATTATTGACAAAACTCACCTAATTAATTCATAAGCATATATTAGTGAATATTTACCTCATAAACTCAATACAAAATTTTAGTACTGGTCAAAAGCTCAGATGCCATCAGCTATAGCAACACAAATCTCCCATCTATCATTAAGTTTTTCATAAATCCTATATAAAATGAGAGATGATTAGCATCCAATTAGCAATTAAGTATTCATGATAAATATTAAAAAGAACCTAGTAGTATGAGTAGATGTTTGGAGATAAATCTAAACATAGTCTCGAAAGGTTTTAGGCGGAACGCATGTTCCATCTAGTTCAACCTTCACACGAGAGCAGCATCCTGCTAAGTCGACCACCCGTCTCTTCATCAAAGCGATTGTATCATCATCTTCCAGGCATCCCATACTCAATTTTAATAAATTAGGTTTAAATGAAACCATAGTCGACTTTTTACGACTACTCGACTTTCTCTTAGTGTGCCTCAAAAATTGCCCCATGGTGTTGAACACCTAAAAATAAGAAGTAGCACTTTATGTATTGCACATCTAAACCCAATTTTAAAGACATTTAAATAAACATTTTCAATTATCATAGAGATTTTTTTTAAATTGCTTATTTACTCAAATCCAAAATCAAAACTCTAAAAGAGTGTTAGGATTAGCTTCCTTTATGGCTTATCAGCTTACTCATAAATGAGTAGCACTCGCTGATGAGGCTTTTTCAAATCAGAGTATACAATATAAGAACACAAACTCTATTTCACTAAGGGGGTGTTTGTTTCTGCTTTATAAAAATTTTTGGGGCTTCTGAGCTTATTTGGTTTCGGCTTAAATAACAAAGCCTCGATAGTTCAGCTTATTTTGAGACTTGTGGGCTGATATAGTTAGTCTCAACATAAGCAGGAAAATTGGGGCTTATGTTATATAAGCCGAAACAAATATTCCTCATAAGCCAAATATAAGCACTAAACAAAAAAAACACTAATAATCCTCCCCTATATAAAACAAGCTTACCTTCAACTAGATCTCCTCCCAAAACTCTTAGAAAATGACACCTGGCAATTAAACTCATCCTACGGACCTAAATAAAAGTTGACTTTTAAAAAGAAACGTCCCCATCAATAATCAATTGAGCCTCCAGCAATAATCAGTCAACAAAACTCCTCTCCCCAATCAATATCAACGAATCCCTAACCCCAAAAACCTCTCCCATATCCTTTAATCCCTAATTAATCATCAATAAAATCAACAAATCAGTTTATACGAGAACAAATACAATGATCACTAAAACAAAATTAAAAGTGAAATCCATTTGTTAGTTTTCGATTTTCTTGAAGAAGGTTCAATTTCAAAAACAGGTTAGTATTCGATTTTCTTGAAGAAGGTTTCTATATTATTATTGGATTTGATGATTTGATTCAATATAATGTAGTAGTATTTGAAATATTGTTTTAATTTTAATGTAGGAATGTTTGAAAAAATATGGGATAATAGAGGAAATTTTGAAACCGAGGTTTAAAAAAAACGCTCTTAATTCAAACATAGGTAACAAACCTCCATAATTATAGCTTAGTTTTTAGTCCGTACCTTTTGTTAATCAAATCATTACGGTTCAGGGAATAGCCTGGAGTTGCGTCTTCTGGGAGCCGAAAGAGCACAAGAAAAGATGATGATCCACTTCCAATGCAAAGTACCATCGTTGCTGAAGGTGAGCTCAGTGAGAAAAATGCTTTTTCATGATGATAAACTGGAAATCCTTATTACCATATGTCGCGAGGAGTCTCTGCATAAGTAGTTGTTTTTATTTTATCTTCTTTTATTTAGTTTTCCTAATAAATCGAAGAGAAGTTAACTTCGTCCTGTTTATATAGGTGGAGATTATATATTTCTGGTGTGAGAGTTTGGCAGAAGCTCTTGGTATACAACAACGTGTAATGCCAGAGGATGGTCATACAAGGCTTACAACAGGTGATGATATATCCTGGTTGCTGGAAAACCGTTGCTCAAGCTTGTGTATATGAGATACTAGAAGCATTAATAAAGGTTTACTTATGTTACAGGTTATTTCTTATATATTTAGGAAATTAGAAACCTTATTATGTCTATTTCAAGAATCGAAAGTACAATGTGGTGGGTACATTATGTGTTTTTGTTTTTAATTTTATTTTCAGGCATTGTTTTGTTCTACTGTATTATTGGGAGAAGCATAGCATAAAGCAATCGATCAATCATCAGCAATCACAAGACCAGAGTCATCTTGTACAAGTACTACTTAAGCTTCATTGCACGCCCAGAAGTGTTTAGGTTTGCTTATTTTTAGTTTATGTGCGTATTTGTTTTTTTTTTAAATTAAATAAGCAGTGTTGAGTAAAATGTGTCCGTGCTTATCTGCTTTTTTTGGGTAAAGGGGATTACCCCGGTAAAATATATTAATCACACAAAAGTTGAAGTACAATGGAATTCGGTAGAGGTACCACATTAACCTCAAGTAATATTTGAACAATTACTAGACTGCGAGTGACATGCCACTCAAATATCTGCTATTTGTGATATAAGCTGTTCTCAGTAAGTTAGCAATCAAACACCCCCGAATATAAAAAGGGGCAACACTGAAAGTTGTTAATGGAGTGTATAGTTTATGCATGATTCAGCATCCGAGCCCGACCAAGGTAACATTGTTGCCCATGACAACTAATAGACTTCTATAGATATTGGGATTTTGCCAGACTTCTACACAGCATGAACTGGCTGTAAGATTTTGGACACGAAGGCAAACGGTGCGCATGTAAATATCTATGAATGCAATATTGAATTTGAACCTGTAATAGGAATAACACAAAGGGTGTTAAATGAAGTGGTATCAATAGGTGAATTCCGGTAGGTATAAAAGAATAATGTGTAGTAGTAGTAGTAGTAGTATGATATGATTGTGATTGACATCGTTGATTTGATTTTGCTTTCCTGGTTACTGATTGACATCGTTGATTTGATTTGCGTTTCCTGGTTGCTGTTTGTGATATGTGCAGGTTGCCTCACTATCTGACAAGTCGAAGGTTTTCCTAAGAAGTATCTTAGATTGAGTGGTTGTCAAGGTAGAAATTTGTTGGACCACTTATGTTGCGTTTCAAAGGTAATTATATATATTTACCCTATTTTTATGTTTTTTTCTGAATAATGAATGTGGCATGTGCCAGTGATAAATAAAAGCGTCTTTGACATTTTATGATAGTAGAATAGGCATCAACTAAGGGTGGTAAATAAATTTGGTTTTTTCAGAAACGAATTGAGTATGATTATTCACATGCTAAAATTGGGTCTGGTATCACTGCTCTTCTAATTGCAACAGGATTCCTTGGCCTTCCTTTAAACACTCCCATGTAAGAAAGGCTATTCTGGACTAATAATATAATACCTTTCTATATTTTGGAGATGCTGTTTATATTTCTTATACATATTCAAGTTGAAAATAAACACTAAGATTAGTTGTTGTATTGCCAATAGTATAGTAATAGAGTCATGGCTCATCCATTGACACTTTCAATAGACAATATTCAACTATATTTTTGACACAAACCACCAAGCATATTTCCAAACACATGTGTGTTGTCGGTCCTTTACAGGTCTTTTTCTTTTGACAAATCTTTATGTGAAAACCGGAGAATAACTTGAAAGAAGAAGAATAATGGTCAACCATTTGCTAAAAAAAATAAACCTTGACAAAATAACTAATGAATCAAGGTACAAACTAACTGATAATGTCAGTATAGACCCTTTGAGCATACTAACTGTCAAAGCTGGCCAACATATTGCACGCCGACAAGCTAGCAAGGCCGTTCAAGGTAATTTTTTTCTATTATAATATTTGTCCATATTAATATTCAGCTCTAAGATAATCAAATAATTGTCACAAACCAAGAAGAAAATGTGCACTTAAATATACATCCTTCGCTCGCACTGAACTCTTTGCATCCAGGTTCCATTTCCAACTAATCCTTTATGTCATCAAAGCTTAATTATTGTAAAATCTAATTTATACCGTTTTAGACGTGAAAACTTACATACTTAAATGACCTTTTGATAAAGTAATGTTCATGGCCAGGTGTAATGAACTGGGTCGGCAGACGCTTTGTGAAAACTATCCCACATGTTAGTCTGACCACTTGAATTTTCGTGTGTAAACCGAATAAGTTTCTAAGAAACTAATTCATCTTTGACCCTTATGAAATTTGAATTTCATGGGCACACAACAACATTCTATGTGATGTTACACCCGAATCAATTGGTTAGCAAGGAGTACTTTGCAGATAGTATCAAAGCAGTACAAGTTCCATCACTAAAGATCCCGAATTAGCAAAGAAACTGTTGGATTTTAGCTTAAGCATACTCTATATTGATGTAAATTTAATGTTCTTATAGTGTGTTTTTATAAGTGTATATTTATTTGTTTCTTTGTAAAGTTATGGTTATATGCCCATAATGTACTTTGTTTTAATATTATATTTTTTAACGTTATTGTAAGCTCATCCCGGTGAGCTAGCAGCCCATCGGGCGGGCCTTGAGGCTAGTAACAAATATAAAAAATAAAACAAAACCCTAGTTACAAGTTAGTAAAAAAAAAGCTAACACATAACAAATATGAATCAATGGATCATAAAATCCCAAAATAAATAAATATATACCTGCTTAGACACCTCATTACCATCGTCCCTCTCAATCGTAAACTCAGTTGAATATTGAAGAGCCTCATAGTAATTAGTGCTCGTTAGATCATGAAGACCTTCACAATTACTCCAAACACTAATCAAAGTATCCGCAGCATCTATCATAACTTTTATATCGTTGGCTCCTTGTTTGCAATTAACTGCGTCTAGGAGTATTTGGTCGAATATTCTGTAAAGACATGGTAAGAAGGTGATTGGTTTTTTTATCATTCGGTCGTATTTCCAGATCCATAGCGTTTTTTCGACTCTTTCGACGGGGCTGGTGGGCGGGATGATACATAGGGTTTCGACTCTTTCTACGGGGCTGATCAATAGGGTTCGTTTGACTCTTTCGACGAGTCTCGTTTTGCGGTAAACATCGGCCATTGCATCTCAGTCGCATGGTTGCCGTTACGGTAGTTTGTCATGGAAAGATGTATCGTCTATATATAACTCCTTTTAAATTTCAATTTTTTTTAAAGTTAATATATCCCAGCTAAAACTTATATTTACAAAAAATAATAAAATATGTTTAAATATACAATATGTTTGTTTTTTTTTTTTTTAATTTTGTTTTTTTTTTTTTTATGTAATATTAATATTTTTTTTTTTTTTTTATATTTTTTTTTAAATTATTTTTTTTTTTTTTTAAATATATATATTTCTTTTGTTTTTTATTTATTTAAAGTAAAAAATAATTCTTTATAATTTATTTTTTAATATAAGTAAAAATAAAGAAAATGTATAATATTAAACTAGCCTATATAAATCACGGTAAGTAATATCTACCATCCGTCCCACATTAAGTGTCCACTGGGGTACTTTTCAATCTTTTTTCTTCAACTTGACCTTAATGATTTCTTCTTATGTTATATGATACTATCAGCTACAACAAAAGTGGATTTGGGTCAGCAAATATTAGGTCGACAAAGTTCGACCCTAAATGAGGCATGGGGCCCACAATTATTCAACAAAAACTAGTAAGTCAACAAAAATAAGTTTTGACGACTTATATATTTATTAATGTATAAAATTGTATTTAAAACATATATATAAAAATTAAAACAATTTTGGGTCGAAATTAGGTTCGACAATGTTCGACCCTAATGTTTTTACCAAAATTTAATTATTTTAATTAGCCCGCCAAGTTTTGGTTTTATCCCGCTAAAATATTAGGGTCGACAATGTCGACCCTAATTTTTTTTTTTTTTAAATTTACTTCATATAAAAAAAAATTTACTTCATATAAAAAAAAATTCTTTTTAAAAAAAAGAAATGAATGTATCATATTAAAAAAAAGAATGTATCATATAAAAGAGTGTGTAGATTGATAACAAATCCTCCACACTAATAATAAATTCAGATAATTTTTTTATACAAAAATTTAAAATACTTTTTATAAATTCAGATAAATCGTAACTAAATGTTATTTTTATTTATTTATTTTATCATTTATTAGTTTGCTAACCCTGACTCATACGTTGAACCTTTCATATTGAACCCTAACTCATACGTTGAACCTCTAATGTCTAACCCTGACTCATATAAAAAAGTTATTATATATTTTATAAAAAATCATTTTATATAATAATTATATACGAAACGAGGAACCGGACCGACCCGGCCGAAACGAACCAATTTATATTTTTTATAAAAAGTTAATATTTTATAAAAAAAATTATTTATATAATTTATAAAAAAATCAAATTATAAATAATTAGTATATGAAACGGATGACCGTCCCGACCGGCCGAAACGAACCAAGATTATATTTTTATAAATAAAAAGTTACATATATTTAAAAAAAGTAATTATAAAATTTCATAAAAAATCATTTTATTATAATAATTATATACGAAACGATACACCGACCGACCCGGCCGAAACGAACCAATTTAGTATTTTATTATAAAAATTATATATTTTATAAAAAGTTATTATATATTTTTATAAAAAATCTAAATATATAATTATATACGAAACGAGGAACCGGACCGACCCGGCCGAAACGAACCAATTTATATTTTTTATAAAAAGTTTAATATATTATCAATAATTATTATATATTTTTATAAAAAATCATTTTATTATAATAAAATATAATACGAAACGAGGAACCGGACGACCCGGCCGAAACGAACCAATTGAAAATTTTTTAAAAAAAGTTATAACATTTTTATAAAAATCATTTAACATAATAATTATATAGCGAACGAGGAACCGAGACCGAGCCCGGCCGAAAACGAACCAATTTATAATTTTTAAAAAAGTAATATAAATTATAAAAAAGTTATTATATATTTTATAAAAAAACATTTTATATAATAATTATATACGAAACGAGGAACCGGACCGACCCGGCCGAAACGAACCAATTTATATTTTTTATAAAAAGTTATATATTTTATAAAAAAGTTATTATATATTTTATAAAAAAATCATTTTATATAATAATTTATATACGAAACAGGAACCGGACCGACCGGCCGCAACGAACCAATTTATATTTTTATAAAAAGTTTATATATTTTAATAAAAAAGTTATTATATATGTTTATAAAAAATCAATTTATATAATAATTTATATACGAAACCGAGGAACGACCGACCCGGCCGAAACGAACCTATTTATAATTATTTATAAAAGTTATATATATATTTTAAAAGTTTATTATATATTTTTATAAAAAATCATTTAATATATAATAATAATATAACGAAACAGGAACCGGACGACCCGGCCTGAAACGAACCAATTTAATTTTTATAAAAAGTTATATATTTTTTTAAAAAGTTAATATATATATTTATTAAAAAATCATTAATTATATATAATTATATACGAAACAGAAAACCGGACCTGACCCGGCCGAACAGACCCAATTTATAATTTTTTATAAAAAGTTATATATATTAAAAAAATTATCAATTATTAGTTTGCTAATTTGTGAAAATTTACTTCAAAAATTAACTGAAACTAAAATGCAGTTTAACCACAATAAATAAACAAAATACACGGAATGATTCCGTAATCGATTACGTTTATTATAAAATATCATATTACATTAGGAAAACTAATTAAAGACCGAAGCTCCATCGTAGAGTGACCGAGCTTCCTTGTTCGACTCAATAAATTGAGGCTAACAATTTCAAATGCTAAATTGATTTATCTTAATGAAAAACTACTCCAAACCAAGTTTTTCCATGTCATTATAGAGCTCGTGAAGTATTGCTGCTGAATCAAGTGTGTGTTTCTCGGGATGCATTTCCATCTCTAGTGCTCCCTCATACGTTGAACCTCTAATGTGTAACCCTGACTCATACGTTGAACCTCTAATATTGAACCCTGACTCATACGTTGAACCTCTAATAATTATATACGAAACGAGGAACCGGACCGACCCGGCCGAAACGAACCAATTTATATTTTTTATAAAAAGTTATATATTTTATAAAAAAGTTATTATATATTTTATAAAAAATCATTTTATATAATAATTATATACGAAACGAGGAACCGGACCGACCCGGCCGAAACGAACCAATTTATATTTTTTATAAAAAGTTATATATTTTATAAAAAAGTTATTATATATTTTATAAAAAATCATTTTATATAATAATTATATACGAAACGAGGAACCGGACCGACCCGGCCGAAACGAACCAATTAGGACATGCGTAGTATCGTTGACCATAGCTGTGACGTAGTAAGGAAATCATAAGAAAAGTCATTTTGACAAGCTAACTATTTTATATTACATAAATAGTTATGCTTTGATAGTTCACCTTTGAATTAGGACATGCGTAGTATCGTTGACCATAGCTGTGATCTCTGCATGATGTTCGTAACACCACATTTCCGTTTTTACACTTGCACAACCAAGTTTGATTAGATCGCTCCATCTGGTGACAGTTGATCGAGGTGGTGGTGAATGTGGTGGTGGTTGTGAGGATAAGAGTGTGTGTGTGCTTGGGAGGATAAGATACTATCTGTTTTTATGGTAAAGAAGAATGCTTGGCGGGAGTATTTGGAGGGTGTTTTTGGCGGGTGTTTTTGGCGGGTGTTTTGGGCGGGAGGAGGGAGTGCAAAATGCGCGCGGTATTTTGGCTTCTGGAGGGAGTTTTTGGCGGGTGATACGTTGAACC
>BQNB010125410.1:0-16854 GCA_026074375.1 Tanacetum coccineum | reverse complement strand
CAAGGGAAAAACCTCTATATAAGCAAAGCCTCCCACCCTTTGATACTTAGTTAAGCTTTAGATGTTATTAAACATTGATTGTTTGTTCATGAACAATCTTTCTCGACCTTATAAATTAAGTAAATTTTAATTAGTTTGAGCATTATAAAAAATTTTAAAATTTTAAAATTTTAAACGAGCTTTCGAGCTCAAGCTTGAGTTAATAAACGAGCTTGGCTCGTTTAGGCCAAAACTCGACTCGGCTCGGATCGTTAACACCCCTATTTATTGTCTTGCATTATTTTCTCATACTATCTTATTAATTGTTTAGAAAAGTATATTGTTCATATTGTGCAAGTGTTGAATTCACATAAAGTCGAATCTAGAATTTTTACAAACACTTTAAAACCTTAAATTAAAAAGCGGTAAACTATTCAACCCCCTTCTAGTTTTCCACATACGTGTTTGAATATGCGACCTATCATTCAACTGGGTCTAGTGATACCTAACAAGTAATCTAGATACTAGGATAGCTCTCCATGTCGTGTTTTATATTACTGGACCAAGAGGATCAAGGATAATGTTCTATCTTTGCCTTTAAATAATGAGCTTAGTTTGACTGGCAGGTGACCCGTATGTTTCAACAAGTATGTTCTTAATTAATTGGTAAGGACTTGAATAGTGAACTAATAGTATATAAAATACCGTTAAACAGTAAGTGGGTAATTCCCGATAGGCTAGGGCTTAACAAGATCACCATTGCTTTAATCCGTAGATAGATTATAATTAAACTAAAAAGATGCTTTATGCGGATACGTTAATTGTGACAGGATTCAATGTGTCTAGGTCTTAGGATGATGTCCCGCCTAAGGCTTAAGAATGATATGCCACTTCAAGATACGTAATCATTGCACTAAACAAACAAACTAGCATTTAATCAGATTTAATTTGGCTAATATAGTTTTCTATCATTTGGCTTGTACCGCTCTTTTATCTTCTGATTGTCTTCTTCCATGTTTATTGTGTTTTGAATTGATTATTGTCACCATAAAACTTGTGCCAATCTCTAAGGCTAAAAAAACCCCTATTATCATTAGAACTAGGTTTAGCATAGGTTTAACAAGTAATTAGCATTAAATAGATTAATTAGATTAATTAAAATACTGATAGAATATAAGTTTAACAACCTCCTTCTTAGTGTTCGACACCTTACTTACCATGAAACTCCACCTGATCGGGTACACTGTCCGTTAAAGTGTTCTTTTAGGATAAGTCGGCTAAATATAAATTTAAAACTTGGTAATCAGTAAATTGACCCTACACGACAGCACATCAAGTTTTTGGCGCCGCCACCGGGGAGTGAAGTTGTTTAATTCTTATTTATTAGTGTTTTAGTTTAGTTTAGTTTAGTTTCATTTAGATTAATTTGCATATTTGTGTGTTTGTTTTTGTGTGTTCAATTTTCTGCATTGTATACTTTTGCATATTGTGTGTTTGTTACAGTCTGCTGTAACTTTTTGAGTCGAATACTCAATACGCCGTATTCATTTTCTTGGATACAGCGTATTCGACTCAATCATCAATACGAAGTATTCAGTTAACTGAATACGGCGTATTAGGCTATTTGACCGTTTTCTTTCCTAGCAAATTTATTACAGGTTAAAATGGACGACCCCAACATTACTATGGAACAGTATATTCAGCTTGAGGAATAAAAAGCTCGTAGACGTGGTAAGGTGTATAACTGAGAAACTACTACGTATGGTAAGATCTGTTACGATGAAGACGTTCACGACCTCGAATCTGTTGAAACTGAATTCCCAGCTATAGTCTTTGATGACGCGTTTACATCTGAAGTAGCACTCTCGTAATAACCCATGGTAAGTCCTCTTAACAACAATAAAATTGACTTTAGAATATCGTTTGACGAATCTAACGATGAAGATTACACGGTAATTTATGACAAAAATTTATTTTCCTATAAAATAATTTATGTCGACAATTTGAAAACGGATTTGGAAAATGATAATGATAATGTGAATATGCCTTCGTTTCCATCACTCGAGCCTACGGTCAGTTATTTTGATGATTTAGACTACTTTAAAGATTTTAAGAAAGAATTTCCAGCCATTGTTTACAATGATGCTCTAACGTCTAAATTAGATTTCTTAACTGAACCTACTATAAGTCCTCAACATATCGATGAATTTAATTTGAAAGATGAAACATCGTTGTCCGAATGTGATGAAGAGGAACAAAACGTTTTATACTTTAATAATTTATTTCCTTTTAATGTAATTTATCCTGATGATTTAAAATTGGATACGGACAATGATAATGATGAAATCGATATTGAGCAACCTTCGGGGGATATGTCTGTCATACCATTACCTAATGTAATAAATGTCGATATTGGTGCTTATGCACAAGGGTCAAATAAGCTTTTGGAAACAAGTCATGATACTTATAATAAATTTTTCAAAACTGAAACTTTTATCAAGAAACTAAATATTAATATCATGACATGTAATTTTCTTAAAGGGATGCCAATAAATCTTATCAAGAATTTATATGTGCCATTTGGCATCCCGTTCAACCCTAAATTGTTTTATAATGATGGAATTAAATTGGGGCAAGTCTAACTTAAAGACTTTTCTATAAACAAAAGTGCTTGTCGGGAGACAACCCGGCTATTTTTATTGTTTGTCATTTATTTTAAATTGTTTGCTGAGTCTGTCTTCCTAGACATTCCATACGGCGTATCGAACCTCTATGGATACGGCATATGGACATGTCTGGACGTTATCAGTCTTTAATTTATGCATTTAAATCCTGCAAACTTTAAAACATTTGTTTTTATAGGATGCAATACGGCGTATCCTTGGGTTTAGGATACGGCGTATTGACTACCTGTACAGTATGTTTATTTGTTTTCCTGCATTATAACCATTGTATAACCGAGATAGGAATTGCACTTTTGTCTTCTAAACTTTTATGCAGGACCTTGCTATAAAGAAATCGACGATATGGTATACTCTGAAAAAGACGTATGTTGAACTCGTACGAGCATTCAGACGCCTCATCAACACACTTTTGCTCAATAACTCAAATTGGAGAATCACCCCAAGCAACATATCAGGTGAGTTCCTCGTTCTAATTTTATTTCCTATTTTCTTTAATTGTTTTATCTATACAATGAGGACATTGTATAATTTAAGTAGGGGGATGGAGAATTAGAACGCCTAGTTGTCCTTTATTTTACAAATAATATGTTATATGCTTAAATTATGCCAAATTTAAAAAAAAATTAGCATAACTTTTGTAAAAATTACTAGTTACATGACGTCGCGCACAAATAACCCTTAATGTCAAATTGTGAGAATTAAGCCTATTCCGTTTCTAAAAGTTTACTAAAAAGTCCACAAAAATTATGAGTGTGCCAGTGATTTAGTGGACTTTAGAACTTGGCTTGGTATATCACTCGAGACCACAATAATGAGTACTATGGACTTAGATGGAGTAACATGTTTTATTGGGAAAAATTTAGGAATACACCAAAAAGCCTAAATGTTGTAATATTAAGTAACTACTCAGGTTAGTTAACCCCCTTGTAACCCTTTGCTTACTCTCACTATAAGAGTAAGATCCCCTAGAAAACCTGTTGAGCCATTCATGTCTTTTTCATACCAAATGTCTATTTGGTTACACTATTACACCTTAGCCTACCCTGCAGATTAAGCCTACTTAATCAAGTTGCTAGTTTCTTTTGTGTAAAGTTTTGTATTTCCGGTGTCAAAGTGAAATTTTCTATCTCCGGTTAGGTTGGGAAATTGCACAATGCAATGGGAAAATATGTAGCTCGTGTATTATGTTACTTTCGCGATTATGTATTATGTCCGAAGATGAAGTGTTGAAAGAAAAAAATCTGGTGGAATTATGATTGTGAAGACGGCGAAATTGCACCGAGATTTATGTTTGAAAAAAATATATAGAAAAGTGCATCAAAAAAGAGAATGGATGATTGATAGTCGGTTCATTGAAACTTAAACCGGTGAAATACTTGGAAGGATCGATTATTCGTTGATATGTGGATAAAAATCAATGATGTATAGTTTTGTAAAAAGTGGCCGATATCACCACTTTTGTAAAAGTATGTAAAGTTTGGGATGATTGGGAAGTTGACCGTTATAGGAATGCCAACTTAGATTGTCTTTGTCATTTTTATGATCGAGGCGTTTGTTTTTCTAAGTCTTTGTCATGGAACGGTCGGAAAAAGTTACTAGCAACTATATACCTTATTTGTACAAGCTTAATCTATGTGTTTTGTGAAATTTTATTTAACAACAATTTACTTCCCTTTCCTAGCAACTAACCTTAGGTTATCGAGGCGTTTGTTTTTCTAAGTCTTTGTCATGGAACGGTCAAAAAAAGTTACTAGCAACTATATACCTTATTTGTACAAGCTTAATGTATGTATTTTGTGAAATTTTATTTAACAACAATTTACTTCCCTTTCCTAGCAACTAACCTTAGGTTTTACTCGAACGAGGTTAAGATCGAGTCATGCATGTCTATTCCGTCGTTATGGCCATGTATGCGTGATTCAACCGCCTTATTGGTTTATTACTTTTGATGAAAGTTAGAAGATCCCTACCCTATGTCGTTCTTCATCCTAACCCTTGGTTAAACTCGAATGAGGATGTGATCGAATTATACATATCTATTCTGTCGTTACGGCCGTGTATGTATGATTCAGCTGCCTTGTTGGTGTGGTACTTTTGGTGAAAGATTGTTAGAATGATCAACCTTAAGCCTTATTACCCAATTTACCTTTTGACTTGTTTCTCCTCAGCTCTAGTGGTGAAGACGTGTATCCTTGCCAAGCATTTGATATGAAACTAATCACGACCGAGCAAATGAGCGTACCAATTAAATGTTACACCCTAGATTAGTTGAGTGATCTGAGTATTTTCATTTCCCATATTTCGTGAGGTGCTTGGTCTTGTACATGTGATTAGAATGAAAGAAATGCTTAACGGAAAAATCCTTAACACCGGTTAAGATACATTTTCAATAAATTTCTAGAGCCTACTTGAGGACAAGTAGGATTCAAGTGGGGGGATAGTTGATGACATCAAATAACGTTACATTTATACCATCATTTATCTTGAATAAATTATCAACTTTTATATAATTATTGCAAGAATCGTTACTTAATTGCTTAAAGTTGTAAATTGCAGTAATTACGACGTGATTTGTGAAGACATGCTAAAAGGCCCACTTTTTGGAGCTTAAAAGATGATATTTGAAGATTGCTTATTTCTGCTCAATACGTCATATCCAGAAAAGAAGATACGGCGTATCGGCGCTTGGACTTCACAAGAAAACATGTTTGTTCAATTCCCTATACGGCGTATCCTACCTATCTACATACGCCGTATCCAGCTGGATAAACATTCAGAGATCCTGTAATAAATATAAATAGGGAAAGATATATTTGATTAATTGTGAACGTAGCCCGCACTCCAAGGAAATCACCCCTATACGCTATATTGACCTCATTCAATACGGCGTATTTATCAAATTTCAGAGGCTATAAATAGAAGACTCAAAAGTGAGTTTTCAGTGTGCAAAATCATATTCTCTATACCAGAAACAAAAAAGTCAATTTTCTAAAGAGAAGAAGAGCAGCCAAAGGTCAAGCATTGATCATGATTCCCTAGAAGACACCGTGTAATTCCTATACTCTTGTAATCATTTAATTTTTGGTATCATTCGGTAAACGTTTAGTTTACCTCGGTTATTTGATCACGCTTGTATAATTACAATGGTTATGGGCTAATACCCTCGGGTATTAGCCATCTTAATGAAGATCTAATTTTTGGTTTGTTTCAATTCGATTGCTATAATTTATCGTTGATTGTTTAATTATGTTTATCACCTAATACTTGTCTACGTGTTTGAATATGCGACATATCATTCAACTGGGTCTAGTGATACTTAACAAGTAATCTAGATACTGGGATAGCTCTCCATATCGTGTTTTATATTACTAGAGCAATAGGATCACGAATAATGTTCTATCTTTGCCTTTAAATTATGAGCTTAGTTAGACCGGCAGGTGACCCGTGTGTTTCAACAAGTATGTTCTTAATTAATTGGTAAGGACTTGAACAGTGAACTACCCGTATATAAAATACCGTCAAACAGTAAGTGGGTAAAGTCCTGATGGACTAGGGTTTAACAAGATCACCATTGCTTTAATCCCTAGATAGATTATAATTAAACTAAAAGGATGCTTTATGCGCATACGTTAATTGTGACAGGATTCAACGTGTCTAGGTCTTAGGATGATGTTCCGCCTAAGTCTTAAGAATGATATGCCGCTTCGAGATAAGTAATCATTGCACTAAACAAACAAACCAGCATTTAATCGGATTTAATATGGCTAATACAGTTTTCTATCATTTGGCTTGTACCGCTCTTTTATAATCTTATTGTCTTTTTGCATGTTTATTGTGTTTTTAATTGATTATTGTCACCATAAAACCTGTGCAAGTCTCTCAGGCTGAAAACCCCCCATTATCATTAGAACTAGGTTTAGCATAGGTTTAACAAGTAATTAGAATTAACTAGATTAATTAGATTAAGAGTTAAGTACATTTTTGGTCCTTGTGGTTTGGTGCGTTTTTCACTTTTGGTCCAAAAACATAGTTTCGTTCCACTTTTAGTCCAATCCTGTGTATTTGGACTAAAAGTTTTAGATTAAGTGGAACGAAACTATGTCTTTTGGACCAAAAGTGTAACGAAACTATGTCTTTTGGACCAAAAGTGGAAAGAAACTATGTGTTTTGGACTAAAACCAAAACTTTTTTGAATTTTGGACCAAAAGTGAAAACGCACCAAACCACGAGGACCAAAAATGTACTTAACTCTTAGATTAATTAAAATACTAATAGAATATAAGGTTAACAACCTCGCTCTTAGTGTTCGACACCCTACTTACCATGAAACTCCACCCGATCGGGTACACTTCCTGTTAAAGTGTTGTTTTAGGATAACTCGGCTAAATATAAATATAAAACTTGGTAATCAATAAATTGACCCTACATGACAGCACATCAGTGATCAACTCACGAATCATGTTATGCCTGAAACCTAAGTGTCTAGAATTCCCATTGTACATTTGGCTAAAAGTCTTTGCCAGTGTAGCAGCACTATCACAGCGGATATAAATAGGTGCTGTAGGTTTGGACCACAATGGAATCTCAAGGAGCAAGTTTTTCAACCATTCAGCTTCCTTACCAGCAGCTGCTAGAGCCACAAATTCAGATTCCATTATTGAACCAGTAATGCAAGTTTGCTTCTTGGAAGCCCAAGAAAGTACACCACCACCAGGCAAGAATACCCAGCCACTTGTAGACGAATTGTCTTCAGTGTTGCTGATCCAACTTGTATCAGTGTATCCTTCTAAAACAAAAGGAAAACCAGTATATATCAATTTATAGTCCATGGTTTTCTTCAAGTACTTCAGTACCCTCTACATTGCTTGCTAGTGCTGAGTACTAGGATTACTAGTATACCTGCTTAGTTTACCCATTGCAAAAGCAATATCAGGCCTTATACAAGTCATGGCATACATGAGGCAGCCAATCACCCTAGAATACTCAAGTTGAGATACAACTTGACCATTATAAGGCATCAGCTTCTCACTTGTATCCATAAGAGTACTAACTGGAGTGCATTCAAAATAATTGAATTTCTTTAGTACCTTCTCAATATAATGAGACTGAGAAATTGTTAATACATTACTTTCATGTTTAATCCTTTTACCCAGGATAACATCAGCCTCCCCCATATCCTTCATAGAAAACCTTTATGACAAGAAATCCTTTGTCAGGTCAACCTAAATTTGATCAGTGCCAAAGATCAGCATGTCATCAACATACAAGAAATCTTTTTACCAGTTTCATCAAATTTGCTATATACAGATTTGTCAGCTTGGTTAAGTAAATAACCATTAGACAAAACCACTTCATCAAACTTTTGATGCCATTGCTTAGGTGCCCGCTTTAGTCCATATAGAGACTTAATCAGTTTACACACATTGTTTTCATTGCCATACATGATGAAGCCCTGAGGTTGGTTCATATAGACACCCTCTTCTAATTTACCATTCAAGAAAGCCGTCTTCACATCTAACTGATGAATAATCAGATTGTGAATTGATGCCATAGCAATCAACAGTCTTATGGTACTGATACGTGCCACTAGAGCATAAGTATCAAAGTAGTTTATCCCTAACTTTTATCTAAAGCCTCGAATGACCAGCCTTGCCTTAACTTTTCAATAGTTCCATCTACCTTCAGTTTTGTTTTGAAGATCCATTTGCAACCAAGAGGTTTGCAACCTAGAGGTAGATCGGCCAACACCCAAGTGTTGTTGCCCATGATGAAATCCATCTCATCATTAATTGCTTCTTTCCAGAAAGCAACATCCTGGGAATTCATTGCTTTATCAAATGTCTTAGGATCATCCTCAACATTAAAGCAATAAGAGTGTTGGTCAGAGACCTCATCCCTTGTTCCTTAAATTATGTATAATTAAAATTCAGGTCCAAAGTTCTTTGGAGTCCTATTCCTTTTGCTTTTTCTAAGCTCTAGTTTATGTTGTTGAACAACCTCTTCAGTGACCTCTTCAGGGACCACTGAACCACCAATGTCATTAGTTCCATTTGGAATCCTGAGACTTGATCTAAGGATTAAAGAGAATCTTTTCTCATCAAAAATAGCATCCCTTGATTCAATTATTGAGTGAATTGCAACTGAATTATTAGGTTCAATTACATAGAACCAAAAAGCCTTGGAATGCTCAACATATCCAACAAAGATGCATTCAATGCCTCTTTCACCTAAAGTTTTTAGCTTTGGATCAAGGAGTCTTACAACTGCCTTACAACCCTAAACCCTAAGGTAGTTTAGGTTTAGTTTCCTCCTAGTCCAGAGTTCATAGGGGGTTATCCAGTTCCTTTTATTAGGAACCCTATTTAGTAAATAGCAAGCTGTCAACATAGCTTCACCCAAGAACCTTTGACTCAGTCATGAGTAGGACAACATGGAATTAACCATTTCTTTTAGTACTCTATTTTTCCTTTCAGATATAGCATTTTGTTGTGGAGTATAGGGGACAGTCATTTCATGGATAGTACCAACAAACAAAAAATACAGAGTATCCATGTACTCACCTCCCCTATCCGTCCTAAATCATTTGATTTGGGACCCTTGTTGCAATTCAACTTCAGTTTTGAATACTTTGAATTTATCTAATGCTTCATCCTTAGTATGTAATTAAGAAAGATAACAAAACCATGAAGCATCATCAATAAATGTTACAAAATATTTCTTATTCCCTAATGAGGGAGTAGCATGTAAATCACACAAATCACTGTGTCTGTAGATGTATCAAATCACTTAACAAATGAACATAAGAAAAGCTAGAAAGAGAAAGGAGGGTCGTAACACTTTAGAGAGAGAAAGAATGAAATGTATTATGAGAGAAATGAAATAACCAACCCTCTCCAAGGTGTGGAAGGGGTATTTATACCATGCCATAGGCCGGTCAACATAAGGGTGTCTTATGTTGACTCGGTTAGCTTGGTAAGTTTCTAAATAGTTTGCTAAGAGCTATTCTATGTTATATTGGAAGTGAGTGACACTTTTCTCGATTTCTAACAATCTCCACCTAAAGGAGGTCACTCCGATTTACAAAAACTTAAGATTAGCATTCTAAGAATGTCATCGGTCTTTGCTTGTAGTCTTGATTTCTTGATCTTTATCTTGTAATGTGAAGTAGTGATCTTTAGACTTTTAGGCTTTAACTTGTATCTATAGCTTGACTTGTATGTGATCTTGAGCTTCTTGAGATCATCAACCAAGCATAATCTCTTTACGCCATCTTGTAATCTTTGCCTTCTTGTGATCTTGTGACTTTTAGACCGACATGCTCATACCTTTATTTTGTCTTGAAAGCTTGTATATTCACCTTTCTTGAAATTCTTTAACTTTAATACTTCGTTATTTTAAGGAAGACGTGCGGTATCAGAGTAGCGGAAGTCTTTTGAAACATGTACCTGAGATTTCATGATGTTTTTACATACGTCGATCGAGTATGAGCATGTGGCTATGAATCTGACTTGTCTAAGACCAGCTGCTGCCACCATCGAGAATACCTGCAGGTTTAGGTTAGAGATAATCAACAGATATGGACGAAAGTGTCTTTGTCACTTGATGCTAATATAATATAATAAATATGAAATTACCAAACTACCCTTGAGGAAAAAAGTAGTAAGGAAAATTCTCACAAATATATATAATAATACGTATATTTACCGGTAAGTGATTATCGGGTCGTATTCCTCGAAGATTTATGAAATTGAGACCACGTTTGTTATTTGGACAATGATTTGAATTGGTTCGAAGATGATTTGATTTCTAAAATCCTAAAAGTGAGTAAATAAAGGAACAATTAAACCTAACTTACAAGAAATCAATACGGGTAAGTAAATTCTAACTAAAAACGCAAATCGGGAATCCTAAACGGGATCTAAAAACTCTAAATTTTCAAAAATAAACCTAAAATGAATTTTTCACTCTTAACTAACCCTAATTGACCAAAAAGTAAGATTAAAGAAAACTAGAACAAAAAACAGAGTTGAATTGAGCTTAAAAATATGAATAACGTGAATGGAAACGAATCCCATTCTTTAAAAATTGAAATTTTGCAATTTTAACCCTACGAAAGCAAAACTAATTTTCCTAGAAACTATATGATAAAAGAAAATTTTCTAAAAAAGAATTATATTTTTTTTGATTATTTTTCTATTTTTTATGATTTTTTAAAGTTTTTAATAAAAATAAATGTTTAAAAATACTAAACTAATTATAAAAATTCTAAAAAAATTATAGAAAGTATCTTGAACTAAGAGGAATCTAGGAAAAATAAGCTCGGGAACACAGCTTATCGAATAAGCTAAAACACCTTATTAACTAAAAGAGCTCAAATGTGTATAAAAATTAAATGAAGAAAGATCCTAACGGATGAGCTAATGTAGCATGATGGTTACTATGTGTGTGGAGTGGGACGTGTGTGTGTGAGGCAAGAGGACACAGGTTCGAATCCTGCCTCTTGCCTTTTTATTTTATTTTTATTTTTAAAAAAATTTAAAAACAAAGTTGTAGAAAAACTGAAAAGAAACAAATTTAATAAAAGCAACTATTATTGAAATTCACTAAATAAGCTGAAAAGTTGGCTTAAGAGACAGAAAATGCTTAACTACTATTTTTTTACTTTTTGAACCTTTTGTAAAAACACTAAAAGCTACAAAATGAAATAAGTTACCAACAAAGTCAAATGAACTACTAGAAGCTTAAGCCCCTCAAATAAGTAGTTGAAGACAGAATAAGCAAATCCTAATAAACCTATAAAATGCAAACTGTTTGGGCTTTTTAAGAACAAATAAGCTAAGGGAAAAGTTAAATAAGCTAAAACAGATTAAAAGCTATATCTAATAAGCACATAAGAACTAAAATAAGCACAATTGATAAGCTAGAATGACAGAAAAGCTAAAAAGCTTAAAAACACTTAAAATTTTACACTAGAAAGCAAATAAGCTCAAATAAGCAAATGACAAAACCAAATAAGCTAAAATGGACTTATACTAACCTAATAAGCTAAACTAAACCTAAATAAGCCATAACAATAAGCAGATAAGCTAAAATAAAGGAATAAGCACTTATGGTGTAAACTGTTAACCAAACAGCCCCTTAAGGCACCTTTGAGCTTATTTTTAAATAAGCTAAAGGATCCTTATGGACTTTTGGCTTATTACCCTAAAAAGTACACCTAAAATACTACTTAAAACAACTTTTTAAAACCATTTTGAAATTCAGGAGCTTAATGAAAAGGCTTGTTGAAAACAGCTTATACACTAAGAACACTTAGTTACTTTTGGTTTTGAAATTGAAAAGACAAAAAGCTTATTTTAAGGCTAAAAACAGATATGCTAATGAACTTATTTTTGAAAACTAATTTGAAATAGATTAACCACTACCCTAGATCTACTTGTATGCCAAATTTCAAAACCTAAAATTAACTTTTACCCTCTGAAAATTTATGTTGAAAATGGCTGTTTGTCAGCTTATGATGCTGATGCAGTTGACATGTAAATGATCAAAAACTTGAAACCTATAAATGCATATCATAAGAACTAAAATTAACACTTATAAAACTCAAAACTAAAGCTAATAAGGCTGTGAAAATGACTAGAAATGATAAAAGCTTAAAATGCAAATGATGACAATGACAGATTGTGACTTTATCAAACTAACATTTGAGAACTAGACTAGCTCTATTCTAACTTATAAAACTTACTCAAACAACCTTAATTCAGAGATTTAAAACTGATATCAAATACCCAATGGCCACTAGCAGTACTAGTACTGCTATGCCAAACACCCCTTTAAAATTCATGAATTCCTTTTAAGCTTATCAAAAAAGAGTTTTGATGATTAAGACTCAGATAACAGATATTAAACAACTTATAACAACTACAATGAACATATATGAATAAGCAACTAAGCCAGAGACAAAGAGCTAATACCTATGCTACTAATATTTTTGATTTTTATTGATTTATAAGACAATATGAAGAAAACTAATATTTAAGCTATCAAACTTGAAAACAGATACTTAAACATACTTAATAAGCACAAATACACAGATTTAAGCACAAATAAGCAAGTGAATAAGCAGATTAAGCAGATTTAACATAAGAAATTAAAGACAGAAAAGATAAAATGAGACTTACAATTGCCTTTGGTAAACAAATGCTTTTAAAAGCTTGAGGAGCTACTCTACAACTCTAGCTTATCACAAGGATAAGCTAGTAAAAGTCCCATAAGCTCTTCCATTGTAAGCTTATCATCCAAAAAGCTCAAATCCATACTAGCAAAGGTATTTAACTGATTTTAATGGTTTAAGTAATTTAAGGATTAATTGAGCTCAAATCTAAGCTTAGAGACTTAGATGAGCTTATGATGAGCTTGTAAGAAGCTTGTGATTGATTTGAGAGTTTATAGAAAACAAGAACTTTTAGAATTTTGAGAACAAACTAAGCAAACCAGATTTAATAAAATAACTAAGATTTCATTGATTTAAACAGATTACAATACTTGAAATTGAAAATACAAGAGCTTAATAAGAAATTACATTTAATTGAAAAGTTACATAAGCTAATTAAAAACTTAAAAAAATGCAGAAAAAAAAGATATTGTGTGTGAGGAGTGAGCTTGTATTTATAGTAGTCATGAGAAGCTTCTCGCCCTTGAGTCTGTTACACGCTCCTTTTAATCTGAACCTTCCAATCATTGCCAATCATTGGATCCTCAATTATCACCGTTGGATCATTAAGTGAGCACACGGATTGCCAACGTGGCATTCCGTGTGTCAGACCCCTTTGTGCTTCTTTTACAAGTAATTCAGTGTAAAATCCCACTTCTTGGTGTGCTTCCTTCCTTATACGCGTGTCAATCCTTGTGGGTTTCGACCAATGAGAGCCTCTCATGACGTTTCCCTTTGCCAGCTTGTACCTTGATGCTTGAATTACTAAGCCACGCTGTCAATTGCCATTTACCCTTTGTTTTGAGCTTATGGTTAAATGAAAGAGACGATGAATAGTAACAAGAGTTACGCGCTCTTTTCTTTTCTTTTTAACCGTTTGGTTTTGAGAATTTGACTGGGGGGTTTGGGTCGTTGACCTTGGGTCCGGGTATAAAAGGGAATTGGGCCGGGTGTTTTGGTTTTGGATTAAAAGGGTTTTTAAAGGATTTGTTATAAAAGACTAACGACCGTTAGTCTTTATTAATAAAAGGCTAACGGTGTTAGGGTTTTTGGAACTTTTGGTGAGATTTGATTTAACATTAAGGACTGATTTGGTATTTTTAGGGTTTTGTCTTTTTGTGGTTGACCAATGTTGACCAAGAGTTGACTTTATTGACCTTTTGCTTAGAAATCTCCGGGCTCTTGTGTACTCTATCCGTTCTCGTGTCCGTGTTTGTCCGGTTTTGACCGTTTTCTTATGATTTTTGCAATATCCGTACCTACACATTCACAAACAACAAAATACACAAATACAAGCATATTTTTGCACATTTTAATCATTTAAGGGCCATTTTTGATATAGAAAGGATATGTGATTTCTCACATATCAGTGGTCCCATATCGTGGGGCGGTCCCTGATTGATAACGGGGCCGCCTGATTAATAATGGGGCCGTTTTCTAGAAAGAACAGACTTTTCCCAGTTTTCTCCCTCAGAAATTATCACATCTTATTTCAAAAAAAAATCAAGTAAATCTAAATTAACAATGCATCAATCATTAATCTTAAGCATGCAATTTTAATAAGTCTTAAGAAAATTCACATAGGAAGCATGCAATATTAACACAAATTGTTAACAAGTAAAGCATTAATAGGATGATAAGAATTTAAAATATCATCGATCTATGATAGGTTCCCTCATGTACTTAACTGCTTCTAGACCTGATATTATGTATGCAGGTTTGGTTTGTTCCCGTTGTCAGTACTCCAAAGACTTCTCATCTCAATGCTTTATTGTCAAGAGGTTCTTCTAAGTATTCTCAAGGGCAAACCAAACTTGGGTTTATGGTATCTAGGGAAATAACCCTTTGACCTGGAAGCATTCTATTGATAGTGACTATGGTGGCTCCAACCTTGACAGGAAATCCACAACAGGTGGTTGTCAATTTCTTGGACAAAGACTTATCTCATGGCAATGTAAGAAACAGACAATAGTGGCTACTTCAACAACTGAAGCTGAATATGTAGCTGCTGCAAATTGTTGTGGGCAAGTATTGTGGGTTCAAAATCAATTGCTGGACTATGGTTTTAATTTCATGAATACCAAAAATCCACATTGATAATGAAAAGCACAATATGCATTGGTGAAAGAACCTGTATGTTTATCACTCCAAGACAAAGCACATCGAGATTCGTCACCACTTCATAAGAGATTGTTATGAGAAGAAGCTCATAAATGTGGAGAAAAATTCACACCGACTTAAATGTAGTGAGCTTGTTGACCCAAACCATTTGATGGACACGGTTTAAATTATCTTGGAGGTTAGCATTGGTTATGTTCAACACATAGAAACATTAAGGGGTGGCTTAGTTGTATAGTTTGTTTAATTCTGGTAGCTAAGTTATCATTAATACTGTTAGTTAAGTTTCTATTAATACTGTAGTTATGTCCTATTAATACTGGTAGTTAAGTAGAATTAATTCGGGTAGTTAGTTTTCATTAATTATGTCTATACAAACTCTTGCAGCATATTTTTCTTTGTTTTAGACTAATTTTTGCAGGCATAGCATGGATGTGCAGATGAAAGGAGCAGGAGTAATCAAGGTTTTAGCTTTTGTAATTTTTAGTTTACATACTTAAATTCTAGTTGAAAAGAATTAATTCGGTTTCGACCTCTTAATAATTACGGTTTGACCAAAATTAAGTCTGGTGGTGTAATTGGTAATACTGGTAGGTTATTGTTAATGCTGGTTGCGGGGAAATTTGACATTTCTTCTGTTTTATCACTGTTAATGTTCCCGTAGAGATTTTTACGGCTGCATTAGTCGTTTAAAAGAGAAAAGCTATATTAGTTAATAGTTTGATTTCTCTTCATTACTTTTCTTTTATTGGCTATCTCCTTTTGCAAAGTAAAAATTTCCTATATAACGAAAATAGTCAATGCAGTTATGGTTACCAGCTTTATACAATTTCAATGCATCAAAACCCAAAGTACATTGTACGATTGTCCAATGACTCAAAACTAAAGTATTGTGACATACACATCAAGTGGGTTTTTTGCGCAGCCTCGACGAAGTGCAGGGTTTGCTGAAATAGTAGATTTTCTTGAGGTTCCAACCTCAGGTATGCCTTAACTACTAATCCAACTATCTATGATTCCCTTGTCAAACAGTTTTGGCAGACTGCAACTGCCAATACTAACGCTGATGGGACTCTAGAAATAAAGGCAACCATTGATACCATAAGGTACACAATCTCTGAGGCGTCAATTAGGGATTCACTTCAATTAGAAGACGCCACAGGAATTACAATGTTGCATATGATGTACTTTTTGTGGGAATGGGCAATAGGGTATCCTATTGATGGAAACCTTTACTTTTTGGAAAGTTTGTTCACACCCCAATGGAGATATTTAGTCCACCATCTTTTACACTGTATAAGCTCTAAAAGTGGTGGATGGGATCAATTTGGTAGCAATATTGCTACTGCTTTGATTTGTCTATCCACTAATAGAGTTTATAACTTTTCAAAACTTATTTTTGATGGTATGGTGGCAAATTTGAAAAGCAAGACAAAGTTTTTGATGTATCCTCGATTTCTGCAAATGATCTTAAATATTCAAACGGAAGACAAACACCTTTATCTAGCTGTGAGCCTGACCAAAAAGATCTTTGGGAATATGAAAAGGGGTTTTCGAGGGGCACCAAGACCTTTATTGCCTTCTATGTTACTTGTTGCTACTAACCCAAATGCAGGACAAGAACATGATGTTGTGGCTCCATCCCAACCATCATCATCAACACCCCCAGTACCATCCACATCATCTCCTCCAGTCATTACTACACCTACACCACCACCTATCCATACACCTACACCAACACCAATACCTACACCAACACCAATACCTACACCAACACCAATACCTACACCAACACCAATACCTACACCTACACCTATTCCTGAAACTGAACCTGAACCATTTGAGCACATCTTTGAGGAG
>BQNB010125409.1:9513-19771 GCA_026074375.1 Tanacetum coccineum | reverse complement strand
TAGACGAACACGTAAAAAACTGACGAAAACGTAAAAAACTAACGAAAACGTAAAAAAACGAACGAAACGTAAAAAAACTAACGAAAACTTAAAAAACTGACGAAAACGTTAAAAAATGGATGAAACGTATAAAAAGACGAAAACGTGAAATAACTGACGAAAACAAAAAAAAATGGACGAAAACGTAAAAAAACTGACGAAAACGTAAAATAACAGAGGAAACGTAAAAAATGACGAAAACTTAAAAAAACAGACGAAAACGTAAAATAACTGACGAAAACGTTAAAAACGGACGAAAACGTAAAAAAACGGCCGGAAACATAAAAAAACAGACGAAAACGTATAAGAACGTAAAAAACGTAAAAATACGTACAAAATGTTAAAAAATCAATTAATTGCAATTTGGGCAAGATTTGCCCACACTACAAATAGTGAGGGAGTGGTAGTGTGAGTTTTAGTAAATTTACACTTTTGGTCCCTCCATGTTTTTTTTAAATCTTAAATCATGTCTTTTTAATCTAATGAAATGAATGGTCAAAATTTGTCTCTTGGTATGCAAGGAGAAACTAGTATGCAAAATAACTCACCTCTTATATATATATATATATAATAAAAGAAAAACTTTTTGAATGCCAAAACATCCCTTTTATGACGTCATATATACACCTCACTTTTCTATCAGAGTTTTTCTATCATCTAATTTTGACTCTGTCAATATTCAAGAGCTATGTAACCAAATCGATTCACCACTTTGATTATACATAAGTTTCATTCACAAATTTCATAGCATTACCCAAATCGATTCTAAACGAAATACTCCCATTACAATCATCTGATAATTTGTTAATTTCGTGAAGGTAGTAACATGATTTGTGGCTATTTATGCTTTATTGTTTAAGGTATGTTCTATTGTATTTGATTCTAATATATGGTGTTATATATCTTTCGATTTAATTTGTTTATACCCTATCATATTGGGGATATTTATTTTGACGATTCATATTAGGGGTTTTGTTATGATTATTCATCTCAATTGTAAATTTGAATCAGTTTGTTGTTAATTTGCAGTTCCATTTTTTTTCTGTGATTTAAATTTTGGGTGTTTTACTATACAAAAAATTAAACTGATATTTGGTATTATCCTTCAGTTGACAACTCTATTGGGTGTTTTAATTTGCAGTTGACATAGGATGCTATTAGGTGTTTTAATTTGGATGTTAGACTATACAAATAAAACAAGGTTATGCAATTAGAAGAATTCATAATGTTCCTCCATCGGTTGGTGACCCTTATTACTTAAGGGTTTTTTTTAACAAGGTGAAGGACCGAAATCGTTTTAGAAAATCTATGAATATGATGAGATTATACACCTTTCATTTAGGGGATGCGTGTTTTGGCTGTGGATTACTTGATGGTGACAGAATATACTTGTGCTCTTCAAGAGATATATGGTTGGGCATTAAGGAAGAAATTGTGTCGCACGTTCGTACATCTACTTATGTCTAATATTGCAAGACCTGAGTATGTTTGGAATGAAACATAGAATTTATGAAGGATGATATTGAGAACCATCAATGTACTATTGAACAATCCAGGTTATTTTTTGTTTTTAAATGCTATTATTACCGCTCTTCTATGGGTCTTAGTTCTGTTTTTAGTTAGTTTTCAAAATGTTGTTGTTACTGCTTTAATATGCTCCGCTGCTAACGTGTATGCTTTCTACTTATTATATAATGCTGTTTGGATGCTGATTTTTCTGCTCTTTTGTGCCTACTTTTAGTACACTTTTACTTATTTTACAAGCATAAATTAAAACTGTCAATATAGTATTAACGTAAACATTGCTTTTGATATGAATGAGTTGATTGTAAATACAGGGTTACGTGATCTACCGTGTACGTGTGCGACGTGGTGGGCGAAAGAGGCCAGTGCCCAAGGGTATTGTTTATGGTAAACCAGGGTGTGACCCAGCTGAAATTTCAACGAAGCAAGAGGTCTATTGGAGAGGAATGAGTTAGAAGGAAGTTGGGTGGCCTTTAGGTCATCAATTCTTACTGGCCTAATGAGGTATTCATTTACCCAAACATAGTCTTTTCGTTTTAACTTGGTTTTTTCCCCAAGAATCTAAACAATCATTTATTCATGAGGTATTTGTTTATTGACTTTATTTTTTACTTGAAGTTGCGGAATTCAGTTTATAATGTTTTGATCAGATACTTTTTTGATTATCTGACTTTTTTGGGTGCATGGATCAAGTAACCTGTTTAGATAGGAAACTGATGTATCTTCCTACAAATCTTTCTAATTCAAAATTTGATGAAATTATTAGATGGTGAATTGTGGGCCATTTGATTCATTCAATGAAAATAAGACATTTGGAACTAGGAATATAATTAGGAAGATAAATTATTTCCCGTCTTGATAATCAATGTCTTACATGTTTAATCAGATGACATATTTACCATTTGCTTTTATCAGATACGACACTATCACTACTATAACTAATGGCATAATTACATTCAAACATTTTTCTACATCCCTCACTTATCTATAGATTAAGCTTTATATGCTTTTTGAAAACTGTGTTTTTTGGTCTGAATTGCTGTTTTGTATGCAGGGTTCTACCTACAAGTACTTTGAGGTGATCTTGGTTGATCTAGGCTCCAACCCCATGCTACTAACGGTAATGACTAAAGGATCAATTGGATCTGTAACCCGGTGCACATGGGTTGTTTCGAATTGCTTATTGAAACTTCGGAGTCAACTGAACGTTACATATATAGAGTAAACAATCTTTTTAGTCAATACAACTATTATGTCGGCCAATGTGTAAGCTACTGCTACAACATGTTTATTAGTATTACTATTATTTTTTTGGTGTTGAATAATAATTGTATTGATGCAAATTTTATTTCAATTAATGCAATTTTTTTATTGACACCCGCGAAACCCGCGGGTCTATAGTCTAGTATGTATGTATATATATATATATATATATATATATTAAACTTCAACTTTTACGAGTATTAGTAATATACACATTCACGGACAAATACGCAGTCGTTTTGACTGTGGACCATTTGCTACAGTAACGGGCTCCCATTTTGGACCAGCCCGATTTTAGTTTTTTTTTTTTTTTTAATTATTTTGTTTTTTTTTTTAAATTGTATGCACAAAGTAGGAGGGAAAAAAAATATTACAAAAGTTCCGATTTATTCAGATAAAACAAAATACCCGCGGAAACATATTCGATACATAATAACTTTAAAATAATTGATATGGTCACAAACGTACAACCCATTATATTAAAAAAAAACTATATAGCAAAAAAAACATTTTAAACATGAGGCCCAACACATAAGCCATATAAAAAAAATTATTACTAAAATACACATTTGTCGACAAACTAGCCTAAAATTCGCATAAATGTGGCCCAAAATCTGGCTCAAATTAAAAAAAAAACTAGCCCAAAATTAGCCTGAAATCTGGCCCAATGTTCCCTCAACTTTTAACTATTTACGATTTTCTTACACAAAAAATCCCTTACACAAAAAATCCCGTAAAAAAATTAACAAAAAAAAACACGTCAAGTTTTTATTGTTCACAACTTTTTTACATTCATCGGCCCAAATAAAAAGATATCGAACCGTCCCAAAAAAAGAAAATATTCGGGAAAAAATTAACCCGTCCCAACGCAAAAAAAAACGCAAAAAAAATAAATCCAAATCGTACAAAAAAAGGAAATATCCAGGAAAAAATTAGCCAAACAAAAAAACCCAAAATTATTACACATTCAAGACAAATACGCAGACGTTTTGATTGTGGGCCATTGCTACATGTAACGGGCTCCTTTTGGGCCAGCCCGATTTTTAATTTTTTTTTTTTAATTATTGTGTTTTTTTTTTGTAAATTTGTTATGCCCAAAAGTAGGAGGGAAAAAAAATATTACTAAATAAGTTCCGATTATTCAGATAAAAAATACCCGCGGAAAATCTTCGATACCTAATAACTTTAAAATAATCGATATGGTCACAAACGTACAACCCATTATATTAAAAAACCCATATAGCAAAAAAAAACAACTTTAAACAGAGGCCAACACTATGCCTTATAAAAAAAAAATTATTAATTGAATTACACATTTGTCGACCAAACTAGCTTAAAATTCGATAAATCTGGCCCACATAATCTGGCCATAGTTAAAAAAATAAAATAGCCCAAAATTAGCCCTGGAAATCTGGCCAAATTACCCTCAACTTTTTTAACTATTTACGATTTTCTTACCACAAAAAATCTCTTACACAAAAAACCCGTAAAAAAATTAACAAAAAAAACAGTTTCCGGTCAAGTTTTTATTGTTCACAACTTTTTTACTTTATCGGCCCCCAAATAAAAGATATCGAACCGTCCCAAAAAAAAGCAAATATATTCGGGGAAAAATTAACCCGTCCCTAACGCAAAAAAAATTTCCGAATCATAACGAAAAAAGGAAATATCCCGGAAAATTTAGCCAAAAAAAACCCATAAATAGCCTAAAATCTGGCCCCAAAGTAAAACAAAAACAAACGGACCCTCACTTTTAATATTTTCGATTTTTTTTACACAATAAAAATTTTTTTTCCCTCGTTAAAAAAAATGTACAAAACCGGTCCCAAACCCAAAAAAAGAAAATATTCGGGAAAATATTAGCCCGTCCCAACGCAAATTTTTTTCCCCCGAATCATACAAAAAAAGAAAATATTAAAAATTAACCCCGCCATAACGCATCGCCCAAAAAAAAAACCCCCGAAACGTAAAAAAAATTATTCGGGAAAAAATTAGCCCTGCCGCAACGCGCGGGTTCTTTTGCTTGTTTTATACAGTATCAGACATAATTTTTACACCACGAAAACCTTTTATATTAAAACCTTTACCCTTCTATTTGCAAGTCCTGTTATATAGTTTTAATTTTTAAATACATCTTTTGAAGTCCACACAGAATGACGTTTTACCTACACCATATGATGAGTTTTTAATTCCTTCAAATAATTGAATTGGTCATGTGTCATAATATAATATCTAGCTAGCTTACCTTTATATTAAGATTAAATGAGTGACGATTGACACACTCTTATTTTTTATTCATACACTCAGATATACAAACTGACAAAACATTATTCAATAAATGTACAACTGGTTAAAACGCGAAATGGAGTGTATGGATAAAAAATAAGAGTGTGTAAATCATTAGCCAAAATATATGGTTGCGGAATAGGTCAGTGCGTGTGTGGTGAATTAACAATTATGGTGCATTATTCAGTTTTGCAAGTTCAACTAGCAAATACTCGATGTAAATTTCAGCAAAATTCGAGGGACACGAAAATAACTCATAAATTCGATCAAATTTTTCATTTTTATTTCGTATATAATCGTGTGCTAAACATGTTCTATTGATAAACACATTAAGATCACTAGATAATCGATAAAAGATAGGACAACATGCACACGATATATACTCTTAAACCATTGTATCAATAACTAAGACAAATTTACATCGAGACAAGAAAATTAATTAAGGGTAAGGATCTCACATGTTCAAATGAACATGAGAGGTAATGTTGTGTTTTATATGATTGTACATTTGATTATTTAATTCAAATGTACAATCTCATAAAACACAACATTACCTCTCATGTTCATTTGAACATGAGAGGATCTTTTTCCATTAATTAACTAGCATCCTCAATCGCCTATATTCATAGACGTGAGGGGTACAATCTCGATATATTTAGGATTCTATAATATCATTGCTTGCTTTACTCATCAAGAAATTTTAGTTTAAGTCTAACCCTAACTCTATTTGAATAAGTACAATTAAAACATTATACATAAATTACGTACGCAATTAGCCCACTAAAATTTGTTATTATATCATAATAATTTCCACCTGAGTAATGATTGTTAATCTATAGTCGTACAACCTCGAACCAAAGACCATATTGTTAACCAATTATTGTACCTTATCAAATATTTAAGTTAGATTCCTTAAACCTCCTTTACCTTTTTTTTATCAAATATCTAAGTTAGATTTCTTAAACCTCATTTACCTTCTTCTTTTTTTGTAACACTACCTTCTGCACCATCTAGACCAGTACTCCATTTATATAATGTCTGCCCTCATCTTTGCACCAAGGTGTACCTGCTCACTTACATGTGTTTCCTTCAAGTTGTTTGACATCCAACTTTCTTTGAGTCACTACAACATCATCATTACTATCATGAAAACCTCAGCTTCACGATTTTTCTTAGTGCGCTGCACTTCCACCTCAAACCAAACATGCTTTTAAACATTTACTTCATGGATGCTCTGATCCAAGAACCCTCCAGTGAGAACCTAGATCTATGTGTCTTTAACCTACAATTCAAATTTTGTAGAAATCTAACACTTAATGAACCCGCAGTGTCAATCCTTTCACAGCTGCTCTGAAACAAATGAACTACACACGGTTTACTCTTTTCTCTTGTTTTGGCTCTCCCCTCGTTGTGCAATTCTATCTTCTCGAAAAAGGTATCGATACCAACTGTTAGATAAAACCTCCAAGAAACCCTGAAAGCTTAAAGCGAAATTGATAAAAAAAGAACTCACAAGAAAAGTCAACACAACAAATCACAAGATAATCGACGCATACGATATATACCCTCGAACCCCCTATAGGATCACATCGAGACAAGAAGAATGAATTAACTAGCATCATCCTCACCTCAGTTTATATAGATAAAGGAGTACAATTCCTATAGAATAAGGATTCTATAGTATCTTTTTTTGCCTTACACACTAAACAATCATAGTTTAAGTTTAACTTTAACTTTATTTAACTAAACACAACTAAATCCCTATACATAGACTCATTACACATTAGCCCATTAAAAATTGCTTCTATATCTTAAAATAAAATAAAAATGCCATATTGTTAACCATAAGATTTCACTAACATGAGACATGATCCGGAGGTCGGAGAGGATAGAAATAATAAGTTGCCATTTTATTAGAGAGAGAAAGGAAAGAGTGTGTGTGTTTTCTAGAGAGAGAAACACCGCACACTTATGAGACAAATGTTTTTCCTCACCCCTCCATGGAAGTATGGAGGGGATATATATAGCCCGGGACACGATCTACTTACTACACTTGACATTTCTAGTCCCTGCGTGTCCGGCTAATGTAAACTAATGTAATTCCGTATTAGCCAACATATTTTAAGGCTAACAATCTTCCCCTAATATGTGGGCATACGGAATTACTTACAATGTTCCTAACAAGTACAAATACAACATAATGAAATGACATCCAACGCGCTTCCAATGCTGAAGATGTCGTCTTTGTCTTCTAGTCTTGATACTTGTACTCCAGCTTGGATCTTCTATGTCTTGACTTGTTCTGGAACCATTGTAGTATGCATGAGTTGGATTAACTTCCCCCCAAATCATGCAGCATGTCTTAAAAAGCTTTCTTCATAGACTTCTTTTTGGCGAAGTTTCTGAATCAGCTTCCCCCCAAACCAACATCCGTATCTTTAGCAGATTCTGAAACGTTGATGTAGCTTGAACGATCTTCTAACATTGACATTTAAAGTGCACAACAGAATTTAGTAGAAGAAACAGTCAACCACACCATCTAATACTGCTTCTATACTGTATCATGACATTCGGTCTTGGTGAATATCCGTTCGGGGGAACATGCAAGAGATCAGCAACAATTCTTCTCACGCATGCAGAATACTTCACAAACCATACTAAGTGAAGTAGTATAAACTACTTCCCCCTGGAAGTTGACCTGATAACATCAAAGTATCAAAGTACACGTATTCCCCCATGATGGTTTCGAACTCTCGGAAGTATCATTGACGTGTACGCCCATATACACGAGAAGTTCTTGTCATAAGCAACAATCTTGAAAAGTTATGAAAGACATTGAAGAACTTTGAAAGATTTTGCTGAGACTGTGAAGTATCATTGACGTTTAGTAGCTTTAAATATCTCGTGTGGGTTGTTGTTTACATCTCAACCTTATACTCTCTGGCTAACTTACCAACCTCGTATTATATCAGCTATTACTGTGACCACTGGGTGAAGTAAACCCGATATACCAAACTTGAAAATGAAGTAACATTCCCCAAATTTGTTACTTAAGCTTGCACTATTGTAGATTGAAGAACGATGCAGAGGAAAGCCTCTTAGTACCATATACCCAACATCAAAAGTATAATTAGTACATCACCTCTTGAAATTATCCACATCGGCTTCTGCGTGTGACACTGAGTACTACAATGTAACTCCTTTAAGTGATAGTTATCCAGGTCTTCACCCAACCGCCCCTTGACTTTTGGTAACTAGATAATTCAAGTCTCAATCATAACTGTATACATTCAAGCAAGTCATCAATCGATAGATTGGGTTTAAGGAAAGAGGTAGAAAATAGAAGGAAGTCTCGATGATGAAATAAGTAAACGCCTCCGTGAAACCCACTTCAAACTCAAATAAGGGATACCAAATAAACTTCGTGATCACTTAACATTTAAATCTAAATTCCAAAGCCGTTTTGACGTTTAAGTGAATCTTATTCGGATCGTTTGTAGTGTTATGTATCGTGTTTGTTGTGTTGTTTGTATTCGTAACTAGGGATATTCGGGCTTAATAATTATCATAAGCAACGGCCGTCCAGTAAATTAAAACCCGGTCATGCATACTTTTTGGCCCGACAAGAGAATGTTTTAATACCCTACCCGGCAGCAATCCGATAACATAAGTTCAAAGATGAATTTTGTTTTGATGGTTGATGTTGTTGATTGGTTATCCTTTTAAGTTCAAGTATGTAAATTAAGCCCTTGAGAGTTGTGAGTTAATGGTCCAAAGATTTTCAATGTAAAGCAAATCTCAACTCACAAAACGCAATCATGAACTAGACAAAACGCAGTGAAGAGCCTTAGGCAAAACGCAGTCAAATCTTGAGGCAAAACGCAGTCAAGAAATGAAATGGATAGAGTCTCCCCTAGGCAAAACGTAATAAGGGTCTTCAATTACTTGCAAAATGCAAGTTTTAATAAAACGCAATGATTCTTCTAGGCAAACCGCAAGATCAAAACGTAAGTTTTTCTAGACAAAACGCAAGAGTATCTTCACCAATCGCAACCTGCTGAAGTACACAAAACGCAACAAGTACAAGTCATTTTCAAGGGTCGTTTTCAAGTACGGTACTTGTTTGTCTTTACCACAAAATGCAGTCACGTTTTTGACAAAACGCAACTAAGAAAAAAACTTCAAATTTGTAACATTTCTGATTTTCACGTATTGTACGACTCTTTAATGTCAACAATTTATTTTAGCCCGATACGCGTTTACTTTTAATTTTGACGTTTAAGCTAAATCGCGTAGACTAAAAAGAAATCATTTTACGTGAATGGTCACCAAATAAATTAAGGTTTATGTCCAGTAAGTGTCTAGTAATTATTTAAGTAATAATTATCAAATTTGCTATGTTTTATTTTTATTGGTCACGTAAATGACTTACGTTTCGCAATAAAAAGAACTTAGACACACCACAAAAATACCTAGACTTACCTAGACTTAAACCGGGGTACATTTAAAATATCTAAGCACAAGATTTAATCAAAAATCTTGTGCTAGTGTCTCAAAACCCACGAATGTGGCCAATAGAGCCAAACAAATCGTCCTAGGTGATTATCAATGATCACAAAATCTTTAAGTTTACTAGAAAGTCTTAGAAAAGCATGTACCTCCCTAAATTCATTTAAAGCTTGTCACATCTTGTCTTTATAAAGATATTTGCAAATATCTAGCCACTTGGGTTAAGATCATGTTGGGCAAACTAGAAACTCTAAAGTAGTACTAGGGCACGTTCGAATAGTTTGTGTGACTAGAAGACTTTACTAGCTCACACACTCTATAAATAGGACTTGCTAGTCACTTGTGATAAGTTCCAAGAACTTATCAAACTCTCTCAAGAAACTACACAACCCATTTGGCTTATGTTTCACTCGTTATTTCCTAAAAACCAAACCACACTCGAACCCCTTTTGCATTTCTTAAGTTCAAGAACCCTAGGAAGCATACACGAGCTAGGAGGTTGGGTTAATAAGCTTTGAAGCTTATTTAGACACGTTTGGGTGTCGGGTTACCAAGTGTACATAAAACATGCATGGTTCGACCCATGCATGGTTCAAGCACGCTTATAAGTTATTCACTGTGAATGTGTGTGGTGCTA
>BQNB010125408.1:0-19771 GCA_026074375.1 Tanacetum coccineum | reverse complement strand
CTTATTAGCAGCTTATTTTGATAAGCTGTTTGACCCAGTTTATTTTTCTTAGATTTAGCGTAGTTCAAGCTACTTTTTGTAATTTTTTTAGATTTTTTATAATTAATTTAGATTAAAACTGTTTTTAATTCATAAAAAATTTAAAAAAAAGTCAAAAAAATATAAATCTTTTTTTTAAAATTTTCTTTTATCATTTAGGATTGTTAAAAATTAATTTTGCTTTCGTAGGGTTAAATTTGTAGAATTTAGTTTTTTAAAGAACGGGATTTGAATCCCGTTATCGTTTTTAGTGTTTTAGCTTAAATTGCTTTCGTTTTAGGGTTTCTTTTATTGGTTTTTTGCATTTTAAATTGTAGAAATAGAATCCAAACCAAAAAATCATTGAATCATTCAAAAACGCGATCACGAACTTAATCCCGATTCTCAATTCACACCTCGTCGGGACACGACCCGGGAAGGTTTTTTTAGGGTTTTGCTTTGGTTAAAAGTAAATCTTTTAAAAGCCTTACGGAATACTTATCTCTCTATTATTGATCTTATCCTTATTATATATTTATATTATATTATATTTATATATATTTAGGGACGAGTCAATTTTTGGCGCCGCTGCCGGGGAGGTCGTGAGACGATTATTGTGTTTCGTTTGAAGATTAGTTTTTGAAGACCCTTCCTCGTAAAGTTATCATTTTCCGGTGTGTGTATATATTTGTTATTATTAAAAATTAAAAAAATATATATACCAACAATACTTTTCCTAAAGTATTGAAAGTACAAAAAAAATCAAAAAACAACAAAAACAACCGTTGTGTCACTTGTGAAAACGGCTCACCTTTAGATTACAAACTATAAGAGAGGTATAAGGAGGGTCGATCCTACGAACTTCGACCCGAAAGGAGAAGGTTTTTAATAGCTTCGCGCTTTCCCGCTCCTCCGCTTCTTTGTGCATTTTCTAAAAAGCTACCGTATACTTGTTTGATTATCGGTTACAAAAATATATTTCTTTCTCTTAATTTGTTTTTAGTGTATGCGCACTCGCTCTTCTTCGAATCTAGTTGGTGAATCTTCTCCTAGTCCAACTACTTCGAATCTAGTTTTTAGTGTATTAAGCCAATGATTAGAGATGAAGAAAGGGCCAGGATCATTTGGAGCGTATAACAACCTCCAGGACCTAGAAGCTTTTCTGAAGGCTATATAAAGCCTCTCACATTCACACACACATATTCTTTTTCAGTTTTTAGCTTTTAGTAGTAGTTTGTAGTTTATTTTAGCTTATTTGTAATTTTTAGCTTACTCAAGTTTTTTTAGTGTAATCTCCTTTTAAATCAGCTTTGTAATCTCTTCTTATTAATATAATCAAGTTTGCTTTCAAATTCTGTCTTTCCTTTAAGATTTTTATAAATAAAAGTGTAGAAAAAATTGTCAAATAAGCTCGAATAAGCTCTTATACACTCATTAAGCTTAATTACCCTTGGAATTGGATGGCTGCTTGGTAATTAAGTTTTGGTTTAGACCCTGAAGGTCGAGTATAGTTAATTATGTTTTACATTAATAAAGCTCATAAACAGCTTATACTATAAGCTATAGAGCAGTGGGTTTTAAGCTCTTTATTGAGTTTATGATCCCTTGTTTTAGCTGAGAATCTGAGGTACGTTTTTTATCCTTTAAGTATTTAGAAGTTTTTATTAAAATTTTTTAAAACCAAAAATATGTGCTTATTTCAGTTTAGCTTATTGTAGTGCTTAATATTGCTTATTTTCTGTTAGTAATTGCTTATTAGTTCTTATGTAGCCTAGTTATAGATCTGTTTTTACTTAATTCAGTTTAGAATAGCTTGTTATAGTTTAAAATTTGAAAATCTCAAAATAAAAGGGTGTTTGGAAACCAGTTTTAACCAAAAGCTAAAACTGGTTTGGTTATCATTTGGCCAACAAGCCAAATTGATTTAACTTTAACTTAATGAATATAAGTATATTAATCAGTAAATTCAGTTTTTAATGCAATCATAAGTAGTTTGAGCTTATCAGCTTACTCTTAGTGCTTAACTTTCCTTGGAGTGTTTATTAGATAAGCTTGACTTGAAAAGCTATTTCTAGTTGTTCATTTAAGTCCTAATTTAGTTGTTAGTGCATTTCAAATTAGTGTCAGTAGGATTTAAGCCTTAATTTGCAATTTCAGTGTCAAAACCAAAGAAAGAAAACCAAAACAAAAAGTTTTATTTTGTTAAGCTGTCACTTTGATAGCTTATTTTCATAGCTTATTTACCTTTCAAAATACTTTATGAGTCTTAATTTGTGTTCTCTAGTGTCAAAACTAAATCTATTTTCAGGTTATAATGTCATAAGGATCCAATAGATTATCTTAAAATAAGCTTAAAGTTTCTACTTCAGATGTACTTTGCAAAAGCAAAAGTGAGTTTTCAGTTCAAATTAGCTTTTTCTTAAGTAATTTTTTAGCTTAAGCCGAATTTCAAAATAAATTTCAAAAGTTGTTTTGAGCTCTTTGTTGGTCATTAATTAGCTGTTGCCTACATAAAAAGCTGTAAGGATCCATTGACACAGCTTATTGTGAGCTTATAGTTGGGAGTTTAGGAAAAAAATTCATATCCTTGATATCTGTTTTTGCTTTATTGAGCTTAAAGCAGATTCTTTAGCTATTTGTGGTTTAAAGGGGCTTATTAGGTTAAGAAGAGTAGATAAGCTCAGTGTAAGCTTTTCCCAAGAACTTGTCTAGCTTTTAGTAGTTTAGTTGAGGTTTAAGTAAAAGCTTAGCATACAACACTACGTTATTACGTTTGAAGCTATTTGAAATTTCAGCTTATTAGTAATTCTCTAGGAGCTATAAGGTATAACTTTATGTTTTAGAAGTGCTTTTTGTTCTTAGGTTTCAGCTTGAGAAGTTCTAAAATTCTATGAAAAGCCAAAAAAAGTAGTTAAGTAGTTTATGTCATTTCTTTAAGCATTTTTTAGCTTATTTATTGCTTTTCATAAAAAGTTTCTTTTATTAAAAATGCTTATTTTCAGCTTATTTACAACTTTGCTTTTATAAGTTTTCAAAAATAAAAAAAGGGGAAGGTGGAAATCGGGGGTGAGCAAGACTCGAACCCCCGACCTCAACACCCTCTACCCTTTTATAGCAACACACCACACACCTCACTACCAACGCGCCCTGAGGACTTTTTCATTATACATTTGCAAAATTAATTATTAGTATACGTTTTCCCTTTTTAGCTTTATAAGCTGTTATAGCTTTTTACACAGCTTATTCGATAAGTTGTGTAACTAAGCTTATTTTTCCTAGGTCCGTATTAGTTCAAGCTATTTTCCATATATTTTTTAGAATTTTTATAATTAGTTTAGTATTTTTAAACATTTATATTTATTAAAAACTTTAAAAATTCATAAAAAATAGAAAAATAATCAAAAAAATATAAATCTTTTTTAGAAAATTTTCTTTTATCGTAAAGTTTCTAGAAAAATTAGTTTTGCTTTCGTAGGGTTTAATTTGCAAAATTTCATTTTTTAAAGAAAGGGATTCGTTCCCCGTTTAAATTTTTTTGTGTTTTTAAGCTCAGTTCAACTCCGTTTTTGTTCTAGTTTTCTTTAAACTTACTTTTTAGTCAATTAGAGTCTATTTAAAAAGAAAAATTCATTTTAGGTTTAAATTTTGAAATTTAGGATTTTTAACTGCCGTTTAGGGTTCCGATTTGCATTTAGTTAAAGTTAAAATCCCGTTATTTGTTTTCGTACTTAAGTTATTATCATTGCTTATTTTTTAATTTGTAGAATAATAATCAAATCAATCTTTATTTCCAATTCAAATCATTGTCCGAACAACAATCGTGGTTTCAATTTCACAAATTATTGGGGAATAACGACCCGGGAATCATACTTCCCGGTTAATATACGTATTATATTATATATATTTGTGAATATTTTCCTTTTTACCTTTGTCCTCAAGGGTAATTTGGTAATTTTCTATCATATTAATAATATTTTAATATTACGTGGGTTGACTTTATAAAGCAATCAATTTTTGGCGCCGCTGCCGGGGATTTGTTATTAAGATTCTCTCGTTTGAAGTTTGTTGATCGTGATTTGAAGACCCTTTCGTTCTTGAAAGTTTTGTTTTTGTTAAAAAATCAAAAATAAAAAATTATAAAATATAAAAAGTAAAAAATATTTTTCTTTTCTTTTATTAGTATAATTATCATATAAAAATATAAAAAAAATCAAAAATATAAAAATTGTCCAAAAAAAAAACAAAGTTGGTAAAAGAACACCAACAAATAATACCTTCAATTGAGGTATTATCCATAATAAGTTCCCAACTCGAATAAAAGATTTAAAAACTTGCCTTTTGTGTCACTTGCGATATACGACTCACCTTTGAAAGTTAAACATTTTTAGAGAGCTACCGTGAAGCTTGTTGATTATTAGGTTTAAGTTATTCGATCTTGTTTTGTCCGTTAATAAAATATGTTGCTTAAAAAACTCAAAAAACCAAAAATAGTCTTCTTTTTCTTCTTATCCATTTAATTCTTTTCTTAACCCTCTATAATGTTTTAATCTATGGCGTCCAATACGACTATCGTTTAAATCCTCTTTTATGCGATTAAAGAATGCTCGCTTGTGGAGCTTTGTACCGGTAGACCTTTGTGTTCAAAGGGGGTTCTTGAAACAAGATTCTGTTCCGAAACCTCCTCATAATTGTACAACTTGTGGAGACCCGGTTGATGGTCTATATTGTCGACCTTGTGCTTTTGTGCGAAAAGTGTTTGAATTAAGGTTGGTATACAATTCATGATAAAACAAATACTAAACACTTCCGAGTCATCCAATCACAATACTAACGTTGTTAGTGCACCTCAAGAGCCATTCGTCTTTAATCAAGACCTCGGTGTAAATTCTTCGCAAAGTCTTCCACAAACTAACCACAATTGTTGTTACGAGTGTGGTGATTCGTTAGACGGTATCTTTTATCAACGATGTACTTGCAAGTCTTGTGGGAACGGTGCTCATATTGGTTATAATTGTCTACCAAAAGCTCCGATTATCTCTAATCAGACAATGCAATCAATCCCTTAATGAGCTTCCCACAACATTTGCCAGTGTTCACCAGACATGTATTCTGGAGTATGAGAAATTCATTCACTTATGATTCCAAACTAATTTTGTTGATATTCTCCTAACGTTTCAACCCACCTCCACACATCTTATGTAATTTCTTGTTGAATTTTGCGAGAACAATGCTTGTTATGGTCCACTATTGTACACCTCAAGTTTCGTTTTAATCTATCCGGAACGTGTTACAATCAAGCTTTAATTTCCTGCAGATATCATGATTTTCACAACAATATTTTGTTATGAAAATTGCGGGATCCCATGAGATTTTTTCAATGTCAACCGAGAAAGCAGACTATTATAATAGCAAATTCTTGGCTATGATTCCTAATTCTTTCGGCTTGACCAATTTCACCCCCCGCAGTTTCCCGTCAATCATCCATCTCAATTTCAAAATGACTTTCTCCAATTCTCAAAAAAAGCTATGATCCAATGACATCCAATGTGAGATGTTGGACAAATTATGAAAAAATAATTGGAAGAAGAAAAGCGAATTACGGAAGAGCAAGCGACTAAAGATCAATATTGGAAGATTCCCATTTGTTATGATAATGACGAAGACTATGCCATTGCAACCACACCCGTTTCATCAACCAATGAGCCCGTTGACTCTCTCATAATGGAGGATGAGCATCTTGACACTATTCTGGAAATGAAAAAGACTAGTGTTGAGAACCTTGTCCAAATCCCAAGTGAGTTCGAGGGTATTTCCGAAGATACGTGTGATGTGCCCGTTTGTGAAGATTCTTCCACTTTTGATGCTTTGAGCAATCATTCTGAGATTTTATCCGATTCTAACAATGATGGTACTTCAAGTGATGACGATTCTTATGAGAACATCGAGTACATTGAAGCATCACCTCTCAATTTGGAGATCGTTAGCTTAGAGGAGGTGAATGAAGATCAAGAAGAGAAAGAGTTTGACTTAGAAGATATTTTTCAAATCCAAGACGTTATTCTTCGTGAGAAATTGTTGAACATTAGTCGTCTTGTTACTAATATCGAATCTTTGAAAGATAACCCCACTCCTGATCGTGTGCTCAAGTCTCCCTCTTCATTTCCTATTCCCATTGTGGATAGTGATTCGTTCTTTGAGGAGTCCGATACTTCTTTCTCTTATTCAGAATTTAAGCCTTTTAGTGATCATACAGAAGAGACGAGAAGTGGCAGTACCACTACTCATGCTAATAACTCTCTTCCCCAGTATGATTCATTTCTTTTTTAGATTGAGCTCGATCAGGGAGGGTTGATTAGCATTGTTATTTCTGATAATTCAAATGACCCTCTTTTAGAACTTCCCGAGTTTGAATCATTTCATTTTGATCCATCATTTCCTCGTCCTCCTCCAGAACCACCAAATGTTGAGATTAGCTTAATTATTAAGAACGATGCACCAGTAATAAAATTTTTTGATGAGCTTAATGAAGATGAATGTTTTGACCCAGGGGGAGATGAGATTGATGTTGAAGATGACGATTCCTCCATATTTGTCATTCGGACTTTTCTCCCGTTTCTCACTTACCCTGTGGATTCTCCTTTTCTTTGCTCCTTCGGGAATGAAGACACCATTTTTGACCCCGGCATTTCCACTTTTCATTTTTCTCCACTTAGAGCCGGTGGCATCTCATCGGGATGGAACTTTCATGTGCTTAAAATGTTTATCCAAACATTAATGAAAGCCCGATTGAGATTTTCTCTTCCATTTACTCTCCCCAAGGACAAATAAATTCGGGGATCGAGTCAAGCTATGTGACTCGGTTACCAAAAATAAAGCGCTTCATGGGAGGCACCCCATGCTTATCCATTTTCTATTTTCTTTCTAGCTTCTAATGTGTTGTGAGGAGGCTTGTACTCTTCCGATCTTTGTGTTTGTTGTTTGTACTTATGATTGTTAGCAGGATGAACCTAAATTTTCTGAAGACTCTCGTGTTTGGTGTTTTGTCCTGGTCCACTCGAGCTTCCTGGCCTTTGCTTGCCATTAGTTTGGGGAAATCGGATATCCTTAAGATCTTTATCGTCTAACATTTATCTTTTAGCACACTTAATAAACGGCTAAAGATTTTTATGATACTTTCTTCATGTTTGAGTTATGCATTCGACCTTTTTGAGTTCTAGTATGGGGTTTTTAAGTCTTAGGCTAGGAAACATTGAAGACAATGTTTGATTTTAGTATGGGGTAGTATATCTTTGATATGATCTTGCCTACTACTTTACCCGTTGTTCTCACGTACCACGTTTTCCCACCAAAATTTTCAAAAATATGAAAAAATTTAAAAAATTTCAAAAAAATAAATAAAAAATTAAGTGTTTTTGTCATAATTTTGACTTTCTTGCTAGGTTTAAGAGTAAATTTTGACCCGATCAAGCGTGTTGAGCTCTAGCTTGTTCCTTAACTTTTAGGCTAAGCGTTCGCAGAAATTCGCGAAGAACAAAAAATGATAGAGTTAAGTACGAGTACGATGCTAAACAAGGATTAGTTGGAAATCTTAAGAGCTCATGTATGTAATTTGTGACTTTTTCTCCCATAAGCTCTTAACTGGAATAATATACGTGCTGTTTTTTGGAGATTAAACTTAAATCAACAATTTTTATGTAATATATAGCAAAAATTTTAGTCTTAGTTCAAACTTATACTTGAATTTTTCAAAAAGAAGTCTTCCTATATAATAAATAAAATAAATAAATAAATAAATAAATATAATAATAATAATAAAAGTTGTGGGCTGATAAAAGTTTACTACATCAGCCGGCTCACAACCGATGTTCGTCTTTCTAAAGAAAGCCCATATAAGAATAATAAAATCCGAGACTGTAAAATTTTGCTGCATAATGCCGGCCAATAACCGATGTTGCAGCCTCAAAAAGGTCGAGAAGTTACAAATTGCATAAATGTATAATATAAAGTTTAAATTAATAAATAAGATTTTTATTTGTATAAATTCAAATATATGCTTTGGAACTTAGACTTTCTATTGATATAAGCTATGAATATTCGGGAAACTTGAGAGATTTTGAAATCTAAGGTCCGTGAGTCCACGCTACCGATCCTCAGTGGGGTGTCAAAACCTGGTCACTAGCCTAAGGTTGGGAAGTGCCGAGACGAAAGTCGCTACAAGAGATGATCTCAGCTTCAACTCATTATCTTAGGGATGGAACTAAGCATAGTATTTTGCAAAACTTTGATGCCAGGATGAAATTCAAAATAGCACAATCACCATTAAGATATAATAATTGGGGGTCCTGCGCCCGGGGAGGGGGGGGGGGGGGGGGGGGGGGGGGGGGGGGGGGGGGTGGGGGGGGTTTGGATGAGTGGAAAAGTGTCACAAAAAGGTGCAAATATGAGTAGTATTAGCATCTTTTACCTGATATTTAGCTGGGATTTCGTTTTAAAAAGAGCTTGGTTTCGGGACGCAAGTGAGAAAAGTCAGGAACGATGAATATAATCCTTTTTTTGGGGCATTCTCCAAGGTTGAAAATGCATCTATGTTGTTAATGATCCCTACAGTTATGGAAATAACGAAAAAGATCAAAATATTTTACGTTTACTATAAAAGAAATATTAAAAAATTGGGAAATGGGGGTTTTGTTATATACTTGTGATTCTTAACTCTCTCCACAAAAAAAAAAAAACTTTTCTACTTTTCAAAGATTTAGTTTGGGGAAGTTATATAGGGTGAGGTAGTTTGGTTGTGAGAAGATAGCCGAGCGTGAGATATTAGGCATATTGAGATGTAGCACTGGGGTGCGATTTGAGGTCGCGAAGACGGGTAGCGGGTGGGGACGTACATTTGGGGGTGGGGGTGTGGAGGCGATTCTCTGTTCAAGATCAGAGTGGGATAGAGCCATGGGGATTAAAAATAAACACATCAAATCTCTAGCTACTTCTATTATATGCCTTTATTCAAAGCATTTCAATGCATACAATTTATAGTGGCTAAACTCGTCCTCTCGCGAGCGGAACAGATATTTACAGACTTCTATAAGTCGCGATTATGTGATTTGCGTCACATATCTAAGAGTCTTGTCACACTAATTATACGAGTCCATAGAGTATGTTTGCGTGGATCTCGGTGTAGTCAACGTGCATCGGAATCAGCAGCGATCTATGCACAATAACTCCAAGTACACAAATGCAAACTATCCAAACATACGACGGACAAACACGGACACGGGATCGAAAAGAGTGCAAAAGAGCCGGGAGTATTCATCCATGGTCAACAAAAGTCAACTCCAGTCAACCCTTGGTCAACTAAAGTCAACTCACTAAATGACAAAACCCAAAAATTCCCAAATCAGCCACTCATTGTTAAACAAAGTTGCAAAAATAACCCTAAGCCTTAACAACCGTTATCTCTTTAAATATAAGAGAAAACGGTCGTTATCGTCTTATTAACCTAAAACCCAAAACAAACTGTGGCCCATTTCTTTTAACCCAAAACCTGGCCCAAGTCAACGCCTTTTCCCCGGTCAAATTTCCTAATGTTTTAAACGGTAAAACAATTAAAAAAAAGAGGTGCGAAATGTTTTATACTGTTTTATCTTCTTTCTTCATTTTACCTCACGTCAAAATCAAAGGGCAAATGAAAATTGAGGATGTGGCTTAGTAATTCAAGCACCAACATCCAAGCTGGCATAATTATGAGTCATTGAGAGGCTCTCATTGGTGGAAACCCAAAAGGAGGACACGCGGGACATGAAAGAAAGCACACTAATGATTGGTAATTTGCACTTAAGTTATTGCCAAAGAAGCACAATGAGCCTGACACATGGAATGCCACGTTGGCAATCCGTGTGCTCACTCATTTAATCCAACGGTTGAAAATAAGGATCTAATGATTGGCAATGATTGAATTGACATGATCAAAGGGAGCGTCTAATGGATTTGGGAACCTAGAAGCTTTCTCTCAGGCTAGATATACAAGACCTCATCCTTGTGATGTGGAGAGCTAGTTTTTAGAATTTTCAGCTATATTCTATTTCTTTCAGAAAAGTCTTAGATTAATCTTTACTTATTGTACATTTCGATTCAATATTGTATTCAGCTTTTTTATTACTTATAAGAATCGAAAGTTTTTCGTTTGTAACACACTTACATTTCTCAAGCTCACTTTTCTATAAAACCTCACTTAATAAGCTGTCACTTTTCATAAGCTTCTTACAAGCTCATCATAAGCTCATCTAAGTCTCTAAGCTCAGATTGAGTTCAAATTAGTCATTAAATATACTTAAACTCTTAAAATCAGTTAAATACCTTTGCTACTAACAATTTGAGCTTTTTGGATGATGAACTAGCAATGGAAGAGTTCATAGGACTTTTACTAGCTTATCCTTGTGATAAGCTAGAGCTGTAGAAGAAGCTCCTTGAGCTTTTAAAAGCCTTTGTTTAGCTAAGGCATTTGTAAGTTTTTAATTTTTCCCTTTCTGTCCTTAATTTCCATAGATAAAACTGCTCTGCTTAGTTCTGCCTTATTCCTTGTCTAATTGTGCTTATTATTGTATTATTGTGCTTAATGATTATGTATGAGTATCTGTTCTTAAGTCTTATAGTCTAGATTTTAGTTTTCTTAATTTAGTCTCATAAATCATTAAAAATCCAAAAAAATAGCATTAGCTTAATAATTGTTAGTTTTACTTATTCAGTTGCTCAAAACTGTTCATTAGATTGTTAATAAGTTCATAAATATCTGGTATTAAAGTTTTGTTCACTAAAACTCTTTTTCATAAGCTAAAATGGAATTTATTAGATTTAAAGGGGTGTTTGGCACAGTAGTACTAACCATGAGTTGGTTAGTACTGCTTGTGATCCTTTTGTTGTTAAAATTGAAATTTAACTTCATTGTTCGGCTGATTGGTTAATTTTCTAGGTAGTTTGATAGGTTTAATCTGGTTTTCATTAATTTTCTAGTTAATATTTTCAATAAGTCAGTCATAGTATCAATTTTATTTTAAATGATTTCTAGTTGTTATTAGTTCTTTTGTTACTCAATAGTAGTGTTTTTAAATTAGTATAATCAAGAGTTATAGGTCTGCACATTTGGTTTTGAGTTTTGGTTTAAAAAAGTGCAAACTGCATCAGATAAGGATAACAGCCAAATTGTTCATTTTCTAGCTTAAATTTTAAGTAGTAAAAGTAGTTTTTAGCTTTTAATTTTCTTTGCATAAGTAGTTTAAGGATAATCTATTAAATTCAGGTCTTAAGTTTGCTTAAAAAGTTCATTTGCTTATCTGAATTAGGTCTGCAATTCTATCCTTTTTCTTTTTCATAAAAACTCTTAAAAACCATAAATATAATAGTCTGTCTGCATTACCATCTTCAAGTAGCATTTTCATAGCTTATTAAGATTTCAAAATGCTTTTTGAAAGTAGTTTTAAGTAGCTAGTAGTTTAAGCTTTCAGTAGGTACTAATCATTTCTTATTTGTTAGCTTAAAATTACGCCTAAAGTTTGCTATTTGGCCTGTTTGGTTTTCAGAATTGCTTTAATGCTTTTTGGCTTATTTCAGCTTATGGATTGTCTTTTTGATCTTATTTCTGTCATTTTCAACTTATTAGGGTAGGACTAGTTTAAAAATTAGCTTATTGTTCATTTGACTATGAGATTTTTCTTCTTTAGAGTTCTTAATTTTTATAAAAAAAAAACAAAAAACAAAAAAAGAGAAGCAGCATTATTCTGTCTTTTTAAGCCATTTATTAGCTTATTTAGTAAGTTTCAAAAAGTTTTCTTTTTTTTTTAGTAAAAGTAATTAGTTATTTAGCCATTTCTACAGTCTTTGTTTTCAAATTTTCAAAAAAAAAAAATTTGCAAAAAGCAAAGCCTGGGACTCGAACCCACGAACTTGCCTTTACATATACACTCACTTACCATTATGCTTCAATAGCTCATCCGTGAGTGTTTGTTTCCACTTTATTCTTATACACATTTTGGTCTTAAAGCTTTAAAATAAGTCGTAGCTTAGTATAGCTTTTTCCTAGCTTATTAGATAAGCTGGGCTTCTGATTTTATTTTTCTTTAATTCCTTGCATCATTTAGTACTTTTTGTGATTTTTCTGGATTTTTCCTATTAATAGTTTATTTTTAATCATTTTTCTTAGTTTAAATTTTTAGAAAATCAATAAAAAATAGAAAAATAATTTTTAAAAATACAAAAAAATAGTTTTTAGATTTAGAATAATTACTTTAAGGTTTACATGCATTAAAATCATTTTTGTCACTTTTAGATTTTTAATCTCATTTTTAAGTTTTTTTATTTAGTTTTATAAAACAGGATTTTATTATAAAAAAATAGTTAAAAATATTTTTCTGAGTTTTTATCATTTCTTAGATTTTTCTAAAAGTTTAAAATCATTTTTTAGAAATTTTAGGGATTAATTTGTTATTATCTAGGATTATTAATCATTAAATTAGCTTTTAATTCATAAAAAATTTCAAAAATAATCAAAAAAATAATTTTCTTTTTCTTTGAAAATTTTCTTTTATCTTAATTTAGGTTTTAGAAATTTAAATTTGCATTAGAAGATTTTAAAATTTGTCAACTTGCGTTAACTTGTCCGCTTATTCTTTTATCTTTTCTTCGTACCCGTTATTTGATTTCGTGCTTAATTGTTATAGTTTTGCTTATTTTAATAATGTTTTAATTCATGAGAAAATATATAATCAAATCAATCTAACGATTTCCAATCAAATCATTAGTCGCAATAACAGTGGAATGAGGACAAACGTGTGGTGGTGGGGGGGTGTGAGACAATTTGCGATGGAAATCGGTGAGGAGGAGAAATAACGGGGGGACCGCTGGGAATGCAGGTTCTGGACACGAGTGGTCCTAGGAGGTGTAAGCGGTATGAGCGGAAGAGTGAATATATGGTGTAGTGAGCGAGGTATTACCTATTTGCACAATTTGAGAACAGTCTAGTTACTTATATGTATTCTGCGTGGAGGCGGTAAGAGTGACAACACTAGTGAGGGATAACATGTTATTGCTTTACAAAGAGTCTTCTTTCGTCATGTAACAGTATCAACATTGTGATGGCGTATTATCATTATCGTCGTAATAGACGGTACAGGGAGGGAAGGGTACAATGAGGGTGGAGTTGGTATTATAAGTGCGTCGATTATGATAATTCTTTAATATAACTAATCGCGAAAGGAGCTCTTACATCCCATACCACACACAACACACACACACACAACGGCCGTGACGCCTTTGGGCTATATTACTTGCCAAAAACACTAGTGTCACTATTTATACTCGGTATACAGGCCTATGGCGGCTTGATATGCTAACACTCCCACAAGGTAGCCTCCTAACACGAAAAACCTTCAAGGCGCTCATTATATATATTAACACACAACACATCCATCACTTCTCTTAACGTTCGTATTGTAGTTGAGGAGTATCCACGTGAGTCCGTTATCATTATACGCACTTACAGTCGAGGTGTGATGTAGAATAGTGATAATGCACCTGCTATATCTCAAGGGGACGATCATCATGTCTGGCATACACAAAGAGGCTGTTATGAACTGGACTATCAGTTTAAATAATCTAGTCATGCTTTCAATTACACACACACACATATAAATACACACAACACAACAACTACAGAAAAAAAAAAAACCAACAACAAACACCAATGAAGACTACTCCTCAGCTATAAACTGGAAAAAAATAAACAAAGAAAGGGAGTAGTAAGTGAGAAGAAGTTTATTTTTTTAAATTGTAATTTTAAATGTTATTATTTATGGTTTTAAATTCTGTCATGTGAATTTTAAAGCCTTGTAATTTTATTCCAAGTTAATGAAAAATTTCAATGTTTAAGTTTCTTGCAATTCTGTCTCCTTTAAAGTTTTATATATAAATGTAAATTTATGTTTACAAGCTATTCTCTTAAAGCCTTTTAAGCTTTTACAAACTGTTTTAACTCATTTAAAGGTTTTGCAAAAGTTTTTAAAAAAGGCTACTGTTTCATTCAGAAAGATTATGGTTTCAGCTTATATTGGATGTTAAAGCAATAATGGATGGCTTTAAGCTTGGGTTTAGTGCCTCATGGGAGGCTACATGGTTTGTTAATAAGCTGTTGAAAGCTTAATATCATTGCCAAAAAGCTTGGACCTCTTGTGAGTTCTCTTTTCCATTTTTGCTTATTTTCACTGATTCTTGGCTTATTTTCTGCTTATTGTTTACTTTTCTGCTTATCTACATTTTATGCTTACTTGTTTTTCCTGGTTGCTTATTTGCCATTTATTTGTGTTTTCTCTTGAAACTGCCCTTATTGCCTTGTATCTCTTCTATTTTACATTACTTGCTATATTTGTCTTTATTGTTGTTTTTTTTTTATGCTTACTTGTGCTCTATATTGAATGCTTAATATCTGTTTTCCATAATCCTTGCTTAAATTTTTGTTATTCAGCCTTTAAATTTGATTTTTACCACTTAAGGGGGTGTTTGGCATAGTAGGTCAAACGGGTCATTTTGGGATAAAAAACATTTGGGTCAGTTTGGTTAACTTTGGTAAGCAATTTTGAGTGTTTTTTTAATTAGTTTTAAAAAGATTTCTAAGTCTTAAGGCTGTGTTTAAGTTTTTTTTCTTTTCTAATAATCTATTTTGACAAACTGTCATGATAAAACAGTTTTTACAGCATAATGCATATTTGGCAGTCCTTTTTAATCCAATTTGAGTCTTAGTGTTGAGTTCATTTTAGTGTCTTAAGTTATTAGTTAAAGTGTCTTTCATTTTACTTGTGTCTTTCCAACTCTGTCAAGTTTTTGGTTAAGCAATTTTTTGTTGAAAAGTCCCTTTTTCAATTCAATATATCAGATATTAAAAATTGGTTTTAGCTTGTGAAAATTTGAACATAAGCTCACTGAGTGGTGGTCTAAATCTGTTTTAACTTGGTTTTTAATGTAGAGCTTATTTTATAGCTTATTTTTGAGTTTGCTTATTGTCCTTTGAAACTGATAGAAACATACCCTGGTGCAACACACCTTTTCACCTTTTTTTTATGTCCTATATTCAAGGTCAAACTTTATGATCTTTGCAGTTTTAAATAGCCATTAAGCTATACTCTAAACTAGTTCAAGTCTTAAGCCCTTAAGTGTCCTTTTTGGTGCTTAAAAAAATAAGCCCAAAGTGTGTCCCTAGGCCTATTGGTATGCAGTTGGTGCCCTTATAGCTTTTTGCTTTTTATCTGGCTATCAGTCAGCTTTTTGTTGACTTATTCTATCTGCATTTGCTTTATTATGGTAGCGTTAGATTATTTGTTTTACCTTTTCTTTTATTTTCATTATCTTTATTGTCCATTTCTACCTTTTAAGCAAATAAGCACTTTTCTGCTTATTCTGGCTTATTCTATAAGCCACCATTCCAGCTCTTATTTTTCTTAGAATCTACTCACTTCAAGCTACTTTCCTGTATTTTTCGAGATTTTTCTAAAATTGTTTGCTATTTTTAATTATTTTTTCTTTATAAAACAATTTTTAATTCATAATAAATGATAAAAAAGTCAAAAAAATATAACTCTTTTTTAGAAAATTTTCTTTTATCATTTTGCATCTAGTAAAATTAGGTTATTTGCCATCTTGAGTGGATATTTATTTAGTGCAAAATTTAGTTTTGAAAAGGGAGAACGGTTTCGTACCCGCGTCTTGTTTTCTTCGTTTTTTAACTTTTAAACGTGTTTTGTTTTAGGATGGTTTCGATTTAAGTAAGAAACTAGTATTTTAATTGGTATCTGGGTGCAATATATCTTGGTGTGTGAGTGAGAAGTATAGTAACAGCTGACAGTTACTACTAAAGGATTTCTACTATCTTAGAGGATGGTAGGTTAGGATAGTATCTATCTGAGTTAAGTCAGAGTCTCGAGTAATGTCTCTAAATTCAGCTCTCTTAGCTATGACAAACACTGACTGAAAGCTCTCGTTGCAGATAATCGTCTGACTTTGGGATTTATCTGTATTTTTTTTTTTTTGTTTAAATCATTCTAGCTTTCGTTCCTAGGTTTTACTTATTGTTTTTGCATTTAATTAAAAACCAAGTCCAAATCTTTTTCATTCAAACATCAAATATCAAACCGACTCTCGACTTTCCAATTCACTCCTCGTTGGGACTACGACCCGGGAACATCATATACTACTTCCGGTTTCATTGATTTTCTTGATAATTATCCTTATTATATATTTATAAGCATTATATATTTATTTATACATTTTAAAGGGTTGATTAATATCCAAATCAATGGGTAGATGACAAGCCTTTCCGTACACCAACCTATAAGGAGTGCACCTAATGGTTGTCTTAAATGCGGTACGGAAGGCCCACAAGGCGTCATCCAACTTATCGGACCACGAAGCACGGTGTTCGCCTACGGTCCTCTCCAGAATGCGTTTCAAACCACGATTTGAAACCTCAACTTGCCCACTTGTTTGTGGGTGATACGCGGTGGAGAGATGGGAGTAACTCCGTATTTAAGCATGACCTTTGCAAACTGGTCATTGCAAAAATGGGTACCGCGATCACTAATGATAGCACGAGGGGTCCCAAATCGGGCGAAGAGAGATTTTAAGAATTTGCAAACAACTCGGGCGTATTGGTGGGTGGAGGGCGGGCCTTTAGCTGCAACCTATTTTGATAAATAATCACCAGGCACAATTTATTACTAGTTTCCCTCGTGAAGACAGGAATGGTCACATAAAATCGATGCCCCACACGTCAAAGATCTCACAAACTTGGATTGCATTTTGTGGCATTTCATCCCTTTGTGAGATTTTTCCTTGACGTTGATAAGCGTCACACCGTGTGACAAATCATGGGCATCTCGGTAAATAGTTTGGTCAATAAAAAAAAAAAAAAATCCCGAATCAAGACTTTTTTAAGCTGTGTAGTTGGCACCAGTGGATGTCCACCGTGGACCATCGTGGCCAAGCCATGAGGATATCATAGGCTTCTTGGCCAAAAACACACCGCCGAATCACTTGATCCGCACACACTTTAAACAAGTAGGGGTCGTCCCAAAAATAATGCTTAACGTCTTTGAAAATTTCGTTATTTTTAGTTATGACGACATCCCTTTTACAACAAATACGAGTCCCCGCATGGTAATAGTGCAAAGTCGACAAACTATGTGGTATTAGCACACCACGAAAATCACCATACCAAGTGTCTCAGTAGAGGCACAATGATTTTTGTACACACACAGACGAAGCCTCTTTCCCGAGCATCACATTGTTGGGGTTTCTCTAAGACGACAAGGGTGGGTCGCCACTAAGATTTCTCTCTCCTTTTTTATCACAGATAATGACATCAAATTCTTGGAGTAAGAGAATCCAACGAAGCAATCTCAGTTTGGCATATTGTTTAGCGAGAAGATACTTAAGAGCCGAGTGGTCCGTATACACTATTGTTTTCGACAAGACAAGATATGGCCAGAATTTCTCGAAAGCATACACAACGGCTACAAGCTCTTTTTTGTAGTATATAATGACCTGAAATCGCGTCATAGTTTTTCTTGCATAGTGTATCGGTTGAAAATGTTTGGTTTTACGTTGCCCCAAGACCGCACCTACCGCAAAGTCACTAGCATCACACATAATCTCAAATGGTAGGTCCCAATCGGGGGCAACTAAAATCGAAGCTTCGGTTAACTTCTTCTTAAGTATATTAAATGATTCAACATATTCTTTCGAGAAGATGAAAGGGGTATCTTTTTCAAGAAGATGGGTCATTGGCCGAGCGATTTTAGAAAAATCTTGAATAAATCGACGATAAAACCCGGCGTGACCTAAAAAACTTCGAATGCCTTTAACGGAAGTCGGATGAGGGAGTTTAGCTATAACATCAACTTTAGCTTTGTCGACCTCAATCCCGGACTTTGAAATTTTATGTCCTAAAACAATGCCTTCTTTTACCATAAAATGGCATTTCTCCCAATTTAGAACAAGATTGGTGTCTTCGCACCATTTTAGCATTTTGTCTAAATGGGAGAGGCATGAAGAGAAAGAATCCCCGAAGACCGAGAAATCATCCATGAAGACCTCCATAGTTTCCTCGATCATGTCATGGAAAATGGCCATCATGCACCTTTGGAACGTGCCCGGAGCATTGCATAATCCGAAAGGCATACGTCGGTAGGCAAACGTTCCATAAGGGCAAGTGAAGGTGGTCTTCTCTTGGTCTTGCGGGTCAATGGGAATTTTAAAGTAACCGGAAAATCCATCCAAAAAGCAATAGAATTCATTCTCGGCTAATCGTTCAAGCATTTGGTCCATGAATGGTAACGGGAAATGGTCTTTTCGGGTGGCATCATTAAGCTTCCGGTAATCAATACAAACGCGCCACCCGGTAACTAGCCTAGTCGGTATCAACTCATTTTCCTCATTTGTCACTATGGTCATTCCACCCTTTTTGGGCACACAATGGACGGGGCTCTCCATAGGCTATTGGAGATGGGATAAATTAATCCGGCTTCAAGAAGTTTGATAACTTCATTTTTGATAACCTCGTGAATTTTTAGGTTAACTCATCTTTGATGTTGCACCGTGGGTTTAACATTATCTTCCATCAAAATCTTATGAGTACAAAACTTTGGATCTATTCCTTTAATATCCGACATCTTCCAAGCTATGGCATGCTTATGTGATCTAAGAACCTTATGAAGAGTGGTCTTGTCCTCATCTTTTAAGTCTTTAGCGATTATGATGGGTAATTTATTGGTACCTTCCAAGAACGCGTACTCAAGATGAGGAGGTAAGTCTTTGAGCTCAAGATCAGGGAGTTCATCACTAGAAGGTTCAACGGACTTAAGTTTATTAAATTTTGGTTCTTACAGAGGGAGGGTGGAAGTTGGGTTAGAATTAAGCAATCTTTCAAGGGTGAGAAGGTCTTCTTTTGGATCAATGTCGACATCATCAATTCCTGGTGGAATTGATTCGCTAGTAAGACAAGCTTTGATTTCTTCCAAAATGAAGTCACATCCCTCAAAAGGAGTGAGAGAGGTGGGAGAAGTAGAAAGGATTGGTTCCAAAGTTGGGGTGGGATTGCCACTCTTGGAAATGTTTGAAAATCCAAGTACTTCTTGAGAAAACTCCTCACAAGCTACATCGATAACATTGACTCGGTTAACCGATTCAATAGTATTGCAGGAGAATGTCTTAGTATCACCAACTTTGAATGTTATGGATTGGTCATCATGTCGAAGGGTCATTTGTTCACCATGAACATCGATTATAGCTCGTGCCGTCCTCAAGAAAGGTCTCCCGAGAATCAAAGGAACCCGATGATTGACAATATAATCAACGACAACGAAGTCGGCCGGAAAGAGAAATGTTCCAACTTTTACGAAAACATCCTCGGCGATGCCGGTAGGAGTAGAAATCGTTCGGTCGGCAAGTTCAAGTATCATTCGGGTCTTGTTTAAATCCAGGAGATTTAGCTTTTCCCATACGGAAAGAGGCATTAGGTTGATGCTTGTATCGAGATCGGCCAAGGCTAAGCATTCACCTATCTCCGGAAAATCATACAGTATAAGAAATCTACCGGGGTCTCTAAGTTTTTCAGGAAACTTTTTGAGGATAGTTGTCGAGCAATTTTCATTTACCGGTGTCTTGATTAAGTTAATTATCTTATCTTTGTTATTGAGAAGCTTTCTAAACATTGGTG
>BQNB010125407.1:0-19772 GCA_026074375.1 Tanacetum coccineum | reverse complement strand
GTTCCGGATTCTTATACATTTCTAACATTGCCTCGAGTACCGTTATCTTATCAAGCAAGTGCTTACAGTTTGAGCACTCTGCATTTTTTGAAGCTCCCGAAGAATAAATTGGAGTCGATGATGATCCTGGAGAATAAATTGGAGTCGTTGAAGCTCCTGGAGAAAAAATTGGTGTCGATGATGATCCTGGAGAATAAATTGGAGTCGTTGAAGCTCCAGGAGAACCAACCAGTAGACGGACTCGTTCCTCTTTCCATAAATTTTTTTTACATCCGAAAGTGTTTTCCTGAGGCTATTAAAGAGTAAAGATAATAATTTTTAACAACTAACCACATTATTTATATATTACACAAAAAAACATGTGATTTTTTACCTTTGATCGTGGACATGCATAGTATAGTTTACCACAGGTTTTAGGTTTATACGATTCTCGCAGAACTACATCATCCGTTGAACATGTAATGTACAACGATAACTAATCGACTCATCCGTTGAACGTCTAAAGTCCAACGATAACACATCGACTCATCCATTAAACGTCTAAAGCATAGAATCATCGCGAAGAGGAAGATAAAAAAGGAAATAATTCACCGGAGATTGAGACACTTCCTTTGTTTCCTACTTATGGGTGATTTCTAAATAGTTTTGCTACATTTGATAAGATTATCATCGTTATAATGAAATAACACATCGACCCGTCCGTTGAACATCTAATGTACAACGATAACACATCGACTCATCCCTTGAACATGTAATGTACAACGACAACTCATCGACTCATCCGTTGAACGCCTAAAGTACAACGATAACACATCGACTCATCCGTTGAACGTCTAAAGCATAAAATCATCGCGAAGAGGAAGACCAAGAAGGAAACAATTCACCAGAGATTGAGACACTTTCTTTGTTTCCTACTTATGGGTGATTTCTAAGTAGTTTTGCTACCTTTGATATTACTATCATCGTTATAATGAAATAACACATCGACTCGTCTGTTGAAAATCTAATGTACAACGATAACACATCGACTCATCCGTTGAACATGTAATGTACAACGACAACTCATCAAATCATCCGTTGAACGTCTAAAGTACAACGATAACACATCGACTCATCCGTTGAACGTCTAAAGCATAAAATCATCGCGAAAAGGAAGATCAAGAAGGAAATAATTCACCGGAGATTGAGACACTTCCTTTGTTTCCTACTTATGGGTTTTTTCTAAGTAGTTTTGCTACCTTTGATATGAATATCATTGTTATAATGAAATAACACATCGACTCGTCCGTTGAACATCTAATGTACAACGATAACACATCGACTCATCCGTTGAACGTCTAAAGCATAGAATCATCGCGAAGAGGAAGATCAAGAAGGAAATAATTCACCGGAGATTGAGACACTTCCTTTGTTTCCTACTTATGGGTGATTTCTAAGTAGTTTTGCTACCTTTGATATGACTATCATCGTTATAATGAAATAACACATCGACTCGTCCGTTGAACATCTAATGTACAACGATAACACATCGACTCATCCGTTGAACATGTAATGTACAACGACAACTCATTGAATCATCCGTTGAACGTCTAAAGTACAACGATAACACATCGACTCATCCGTTGAACGTCTAAAGCATAGAATCATCGCGAAGAGGAAGATCAAGAAGGAAATAATTCACCGGAGATTGAGACACTTCCTTTGTTTCCTACTTATGGGTGATTTCTAAGTAGTTTTGCTACCTTTGATATGACTATCATCGTTATAATGAAATAACACATCGACTCGTCCGTTGAACATCTAATGTACAACGATAACACATCGACTCATCCGTTGAACATGTAATGTACAACGACAACTCATCGAATCATCCGTTGAACGTCTAAAGTACAACAATAACAAATCGACTCATCCGTTGAACGTCTAAAGCATAGAATCATCACAAAGAGGAAGATCAAGAAGGAAATAATTCACCGGAGAATGAGACACTTCCTTTGTTTCCTACTTATGGGTGATTTCTAAGTAGTTTTGCTTCCTTTGATATGACTATCATCGTTATAATGAAATAACACATCGACTCGTCCGTTGAACATCTAATGTACAACGATAATACATCGACTCTTCCGTTGAACATGTAATGTACAATGACAACTCATCGAATCATCCGTTGAACGTCTAAAGTACAACGATAACAAATCGACTCATCCGTTAAACGTCTAAAGCATAGAATCATCGCGAAGTGGAAGATCAAGAAGGAAATAATTCACCGGAGATTGAGACACTTCCTTTGTTTCCTACTTATGGGTGATTTCTAAGTAGTTTTGCTACCTTTGATATGACTATCATCGTTATAATGAAATAACACATCGACTCGTCTGTTGAACATCTAATGTACAACGATAACACATCGACTCATCCGTTAAACATGTAATGTGCAGCGATAACTCATCGACTCATCCGTTGAACGTCTAAATTACAACGATTACAAATCGACTCATCCGTTGAACGTCTAAAGCATAGAATCATCGCGAAGAGGAAGATCAAGAAGGAAATAATTCACCGGAGATTGAGACACTTCCTTTGTTTCCTACTTATGGGTGATTTCTAAGTAGTTTTGCTACCTTTGATATGACTATCATCGTTATAATGAAATAACACATCGACTCATCCGTTGAACATCTAATGTACAACGATAACACATCGACTCATCCGTTGAACGTCTAAAGCATAGAATCATCGCGAAGAGGAAGATCAAGAAGGAAATAATTCACCGGAGATTGAGACACTTCCTTTGTTTCCTACTTATGGGTGATTTCTAAGTAGTTTTGCTACCTTTGATATGACTATCATCGTTATAATGAAATAACACATCGACTCGTCCGTTGAACATCTAATGTACAACGATAACACATCGACTCATCCGTTGAACATCTAATGTACAACGATAACACATCGACTCATCCGTTGAACGTCTAAAGCATAGAATCATCGCGAAGAGGAAGATCAAGAAGGAAATAATTCACCGGAGATTGAGACACTTCCTTTGTTTCCTACTTATGGGTGATTTCTAAGTAGTTTTGCTACCTTTGATATGACTATCATCGTTATAATGAAATAACACATCGACTCGTCCGTTGAACATCTAATGTACAACGATAATACAGCAACTCATCCGTTGAACATGTAATGTACAACAACAATTGTAACACCCCCAAAATGGGTCGCAGCGGAATAAGGATCCGGGGCATGTTACTTCAAGATCAACAGCACAAGATATATATAAGAACGACACAAAAGTCGTTTAAACTGATACATTGGATTTAAATAAAAGACATATTACAAAAGCTTATAGCTTTACTTGTTCTTTGTTTATTATTACAAAAGACAACATGGATTTCCCAAAACATGATGCACATAAGTCTTTAACAGTACAATCCAAAACATAATCCAATGCATCCTTGGCATCTCGTGCCTAATGACCTCCTGAAAACATTGCTTAAAACGTCAACAAAATTGTTGGTGAATTCATAGGTTTATGTATTTAAATTATGCAGGACCGCAAGACTTTCCCGTGATGTTACAACATATGCCAACAATCACAAAACCAGATTACTGTTGCACTAAGCTCATGACACCGAAGCTCAACCTATATTTGCTATTTTAGCAGTTATTTGCCTGTACAGATGTTGTAACCCGCAACATCCAAGTCCGACATGGTCAACGTTCGTTCCCAGTGATAGCTAATCACCCAAACGGGGAGGTTAATCCCAATAGATCTATTTATAACATTCGCGCTCACATAATGCAATTAACAACTACATCTATGCAATTAACAGTTCATGATAATGGGCTCAGGAGGGTTATCGCTACTTAGGCAAACACATAATCAATATATTTTAAAACACTTGCGTCCACTTTATAAAACAAAGCATGTTTTCACCCCAAATAATAGTAAATCAGTAAAACTATAAAAAGTGGGGCTATGAACTCACCTTGAGTACAGATAGTCCAAATAATCACAGATAAAACGTCACGCAAGACGATAGATGCAACCTATTTAAATTAAGGTCGTATAAGTTACATCGTACTATCGTTCGGGCTATCATAATTAAAGAGGTCATGACATGACGTACGAGGAGTTAGGACACTTTAAATCGTAAATCCAACAACTCGTCGATACGCCATCCGAAGAGGCCTCATTATGAAACTCCCTAGTATTATAGCACTTTGATAACCACTCAATATTCTATATAGCATAATCACCAACTAATCGTTTTAGTAAAATTGTGTTTAATAAGTAAAAACGTTTATAATTTTGGGGTGAGTTTCTAAGCGTAGTATTGCTACATTTGATATGACTATCAGTGTTATAATGAAATATACGACATGCTCGACTCGTCCCCGTTAACATCTAATGTAGCATGTAAAGTACAAAGTGATAACTCATCGAATCATCCGTTGAAACAGTCTAAAGTATAATGATAACACATCGACTCATCAGTTGAACTTCTAGAAGCGAAGAATCATCGTAAAGGGAAATCAAGAAGGAAATAATTCACCCGAGATTAGAACACTTCCTGTGTTTCCTACTTAAGGGGTGAATTTCTAAGTAGTATTTTGCTACCTTTGATATGACTATCATCGTATATGAAGAAATAACACATTGACTCGTCCAGTTGAACATCTAAATGTACAACGATAAACTGACATCGACTCATCTCTGAGATTGAACATTGTATGTAACAACCAACAACTCAACGACTCATCCGTTAACTGTGCTAAAGTACAGACGATTAACGCGCATCGCCTCATCTGTTGTAACGTGCTAAAGCCATAGAAATCAACGCAAAGAGGAAGATCAAAAAGGAAATACTTCACGCGAGACTGAGACACTTCCTATATAACCACCTACTTATGGGTGATTCTAAGTAGTTTTTTCTACCTTTGAAGTATTGACTATCGACGTTTTAATGAAATTAACACAACGACTCGTCCGTTGAACATCTAATGTATAACGATAACACGCATCGACGACTAGTCATCCGTATGAAACATAGTAGATGTACAACGACAACTCATTAAATCAATCCGTTGCACGTCTAAAGTTACAACGAATAACACATCGACTCATCCGTATGAACGTCTAAATCCTAGAATCATCGCGAAGAGATGAAGACAAGAAGGAGATAATTCACCGTAGATTTGAGACCACTTCCTTTGTTTTTCCTACTTATGAGAATTTCTAAGTATTTTTGCTACTTTGATATGACTATCATCGTTTATAATGAAATAACACATCGACTCGTGCCGTTGGTGAAAACATTCAATGTACAACGATAACACAGTCGAGCTCTATCCGTTGAACATGTAAGTGTAGCAACAACAACTCATCGAATCATCCGTTGAACGTCTAAAGTACAAACGATAACACCTTGACTCATTCTTTGAAAACGCTAAAGCATAGAATCATCGCGAAAGAGGGAGATCAAGAATGAAATAAATTTCCACCGGAGATGAGACACTCCTTTTGCGTTTTCTACTGTAAGTTGTATATCTAAGTAGTTTTTGCTACCTTTGATATACTTATCCATTGTTATAATGAAATAACACATCGACTCGTCCGTTGAAAACATCTAAACAACGATAACACATACGTCATACCGGTGAACATGTAATGTACAATGACAAACTCCATCGAACCATGCCGTTGAACGTCTAAAGTAAAAGCGATATAACCACATCTGACTCATCCGTTGAACGATCTAAAGCTAGAATCATCGTAGAAAAGGAAATCAAGAAGGGAAATAATTCACGACGGAGATTTAGACACTCCTTATTCTGTTTTACCTAATAAATGGGTGATTTCCAAATTCGTTTTGCTCACCTTTGATATGACGTACATCGTTATAATGTAAATTAACGACATTGACTCGTCCGTTGAACATCTAATGTACAACGATAACACCGTCCAAATCGACTCATGCCGTTGAACATGTGTGTACTAACCACAACTCATGATCTCTCTCCGTAGAACGACTAAAGGTACAACGATAAACGCAATCAGACTCATCCGTTGAACGTCATGAAGAGCATAGAATCATCGCACTAAGAGGAAGATCAAAAAGGAAATAATCACCGAAGACTGAGACACTATCCTTTTATTACCTGTCTCTTATGGGTGATTTTCTAAGATTATTGCCCTACTTTGTATGACTATCATCTGTTTTAATGAAATAACACACGACTCGTCAGTTTGAACATCTAATGTATAACGATACCACATCGACTCATCCGTTGAACATGTAATGTACAACGACAACTCCATTTGAATCATCCGTTTAACGTCTAAAGTACAACGGATGAACACATCGACTCATCCATTATGAACGTCAAAAGCATAGAATCATCGCGAAGAAGGAAGATCAAGAAGAGATAATTCACTGGAGATTGAGACACTTCCTTTGTTTTCCTACTAATGTGGTGATTTCTAAAGTATTTTTGCTACTTGATATGGACTATCATCGTTATAATGAAATAACACATCGACTCGTCCGTTGAACATCTAATGTACAACGATAACACATCGACTCATCCGTTGAACATGTAATGTACAACGACAACTCATCGAATCATCCGTTGAACGTCTAAAGTACAACGATAACACATTGACTCATTCGTTGAACGACTAAAGCATTTAATCATCGCGAAGTAGGGAGATCAAGAAGGAAATAATCACCGTGTTAGATTGAGACACATCCCTTTGTTTCTGCTTATGGTTGATTTCTAAGTAGTTTTGCTACCTTTGAATATGACATCTATCGTTATAATTAAATGCTACACAATGACTGGTTCTGTCCATTGAACATCTAATGTCCAACGTAACACCATCGACTCATCCGATGAACATGTGATGTACAAACCCACACTCATCGACTCAATCCGTTGAACGTCTAAAGTACAACGATAACACATCGACTCAACCGTTGAAAACGCTAAAACATAGATATATCGCGAAGAGAGGGAATCAAAAAGGAAATAATATCACTGGAATTGAGACACTTCCCTAGATTTTTCGTTTCCTACTTGATGGTGATTCTAAGTAAGTTTTGCTACCTTTGATATGACTATCAATGTTATAATGAAATAACACAATAACGAAATATCTGACTCGTCCGTGAACTGATCTAATTACAACGATAACACATCGACTCATTCCGGTGAAACATGTAATGTTACAATGACAACTCATTGAATCATCCCACGATGAAACTCCAAAAGTACAACGATAACACATCGGACCTCATCCCGTGAACGTCTAACGCATAGAATCATCGAGCGAAGAGGAAGATCAAGAATGGAAATAATTCACCGGAGTGATTGCGACACTGATACCTTTGTTTCCTACTTATGGGTAATTTCTAAGTCGTATTGAGCTTACCTTTGTATGACCTATCATCGTTATAATAAATAACACATTGACTCGTCTCGTAGAACATCTAATTACAATGATAACACATCGACTCATCCGTTGACCATGATAAAGTAACAATGACGAAATCATCGAGAGCTCCGTTGAAACGTCTAAAGTACAACGATAACACATCGACTCATCCCGTTGAACGTCGAAAATCAAGAATACGATCTAAGAAGATTGAAGATCACGAAGGAAATAATTTACCAGAGATGAGACACCTTCCCTTGTTTCCTACTTATGGGTATTTTCTAAGTAGTTTTGCTACCTTTGATATACTATCATCGTTATATGAAAAATACATCGACCTCGTCCGTTGAGACATCTAATGTACAATGATAAACATCGACTCATCGTTTAACAGTAATGTACAACGACAACTCATCGACTCATCCGTTGAACGTCTAAAGTACAACGATAACACATCGACTCATCTGTTGAACGTCTAAAGCATAGAATCATCGCAAAGAGGAAGATCAAGAAGGAAATAATTCACCAAAGATTGAGACACTTCCTTTGTTTCCTACTTAAGGGAAATTTCTAATATAGTTTTTTGGCTACCTTGATATCTATATCATCGTTATAATGAAATAACTCATCGACTCGTCCTTGAACATCTAATTACACCGACACACATCGACTCATCCGTTGAAACATGTAATGGTATAACGACAACGTTCACCTCCAACGAATCATCCCGTTGGAACCGTCCTAAAGAACAACGAATAACACTCGACTCATCCGTTTGAACGTCTACAGCATAGAATCATCACACAAGAGGAAGATCAAGAAGGAAATAAATTTTTTATCCCCAAAAACCAAAGATTGAGACATTTCCTTTGTTTCGCTACTTATGAGGTGATTGTTCAAAGTAGTTTTGCTACCTATTGATATGACTATCTTTGTTATAATGGAATTAACACATCGACTCGTCCGTTAAACCATCAAATGTACTAACGATAAACACATCGACTCATCCAGTTGAACATTTTAATGATACAACGACAACTCATTGAATCATCCGATGACATCTAAAGTACAACGATAACACATCGACTCCATCCGTTGAACGTCTAAACATAGAAACAATCGCGAAGAGGAGATCAAGAGAAATAATTCACCGGTAGAATTGTGACACTTCCTTCTTCCTACTTATGGTTGACTTTCTAAGTAGTTTTGCTACCTTTGATAAGACCTATCATCGTTTATAATGAAATAACACATCGAGCTCGTCCGTTTGAACATCTAATGTACAACGATAACACTAATCGACTCATCCGTTGAACATGGAATGATACAACTACCAACCATCAATCATTCCGTTGAACGTCTTAAAGTTACACAACGATAACACATCCCACCATCCGTTGAACGTCTAAAGCAGTAGAATCAACGCGAATGATATGAAGATCAAGAAGGAAATAATTTCCAACCAGTAGCGACTGAGACACTGTCCTTTAGTTTCCTCTTATGGGTAGATTTCTAAGTTAGTTTTGCTACTTTGATATGACTATTCATCGTTATAATGAATAACACATTGACTCATCCGTTGAACTTCGAGTCTATGAACAACATAACACATTCTGACTCCATGCCGTTGGAACTGTTAATGTACAACTACAATTCATTCCATCGAATCATCCTTGAACGTCTAAGTACAACGATAACACAACGACTCATATGCCGTTGAACGTCTAAAGCATAATGAATCAACGTGAGGAATAGGTAGAGATCAAGAAGGAAATAATTCACCAAGATGAGACACTTCCTTTGTTTCCTACTTATGGGGTGATTACTAAGTAGTTTTGCGTACCTTGATATACTATCCGCGTTATAAGTGAAATAAAACTAAATTCGATCGTCTGTTTGAACATTCTAATGTACAATGATAACACAATCGACTCATCCGTGTGAACATGTAATGGTAAACAACGTACAACTCAACGTCTCATCCGTTGGAACGTCTAAAGTAAAACGATACACATTGACTCTCCCCCCCGGAACGTCTAAAGCATAAATCATCGCAAAAGGAAATCAAGAAGGAAATAATATACACACCAAAGATTGAGAACACTTCCTTTGTTTCCTACTTATGGGTAATTTCTAAGTAGTTTTGAGCTACCTGTGAAAATACATCATCGTTATAATGAAGATAACACTATCGACTCGTCGACCAGACCAAGGCCATACAAAAGGCGTTATGAACATCTAATGTACAACGATAACACATCGACTCATCCGTTTGATCATGTAAAATGTTAACGACAACTCATCGATAACCATCCGTTGAACGTCTAAAGTACAACGATAACACACGACCTATCCGTTGAACGTCTAAAGCCATAGGAAAACATCGCGAAGGAGTAAGATCAAAAGGAAATTAAAAAAATTCACCGATGATTGAGACACATCCTTTTGCTTCCGTACTTATGGGTGGGATTTCTAAGTAGTTTTTTTTGGTATTATATGCTACGCTTTTGATAAACTATCATGTTATAATGAAATAAAACAGTCGACTCGTCCGTGAACATCTAATGTACAATTATTGTACAATTAAAACTCATCGAACATCCGTATGAACGTCTAAAGTATTAATGATATCACATCGACTCTTCGTTGAACGACTAAGGAGCAAGAAGACACATCGTAATAAGGAAGTATAAAAAGGAAATAATTCACGACCGAGATTGAGACACTTCCTTTGTTTCCTACTTATATGGGTGATATCAAATGTAGTTTTTGCTACCTTTGATATGAACTATCCAACGTTATAAAGAAAATGAACACATGACTCGTCCATTGAACATCTAATGTACAGAACGATAACACATCCGACGCTCCTTCCGTTAGAACCGATGTGATGTGACAACCACAACTCATCGACTCACATCCGTTGAACGTCTAAAGTACACGAAACGCTATCGAAGCTCATCTGTGATGGAAGCGTCAAATATCATGATACGGAGGTCAATCTGCTTCTCAAGCAAACGGGCCGCGCCGAGCGTGTGCGTGTGCTGTGCGGGAAAGAGGTATTGCATGCAGAGCTGAGTTATCGTATTGCTTATGCAGTCACGGTATCAGACATGCATTACAGTAGGCGATGCTGTGATTGAGCAGTGCTGAGTAGATGAGCTTATAGCGCTAGATGCGCGCAGACTGCTGACGTCAGGCGTATGAGTTGAGAGTTAAGACCATCAGCGATGGTTTCGCAACGGATGAGTCCGATGTGTTTATCGATTTTACATTAGATGTTCAGATGGTCCGAGTCCAATGTGGTTATTTCATTATAACATGATATTGCATATCAAAGGATGAGCAGCGGAACCTACTTAGAAATCACGCCAATTAAAAGTTTGAGAAACAGAAGAAGTGTCCGTCAATCCCGGTGTGAAATTAGTTCCATCTGACCTTCCCTCTTTACGATATTTCTATCTTAGACGTTCAACGGTATTATTCGAAGTGTTATCATTATACTTTAGACGTGTCAACGGATGATTCGATGATTATCATTGTACATTACATGTACATTAGGATAGTTCAACGGACGAGTCGAGTTTATTTCATTATAACAATGTTTAGTACATATCAAAGGTAGCAAAACTACTTTATAAATCACCCAAATAGGAAACAAAGGAAGTGTCTCCAAGCTCCGTTGAATTATTTCCTTCCTTGATCTTCCTCATCGCGATGATTCTATCTTTAGACGTTCAAACGGTATGAGTCGATGTTTTATCGTTTGTATCTTTAGACGATCAACGGATGGTTCGATGAGTTGTTCCCGTTATACATTACTGTATTCAACGGATAATGTCGATGTGGTTTATCGTTGTACATAAGAGTTCAACGACGAGTCGTATTGTATTTCATTATCTATACGATGATTAGTCAAATCACAGGTAGCAAAACTACTTAGAAAATTACCCATAAGTAGGAAACAAAGGAATGTCCTCATCTTTTGGTGAAATTATTTCCTTCTTGATCCTTGGCCTCTTTGCGATGATTCAATGCTTAGACTTCAACGATGAGTCAATGCGTTATCGTTTTTACTTAAGACGTTCAACGGATGATCGTTTGAGTTTCGTTGTACATTACATGTTGCAACGGATGAGTCTATGTGTTATCATTGTACATTAGAATGTTCAACATACGAGTCAATGTATTATTTCCTTATAACATGTATAGTCATATCAAAGGTACAAAACACTTAAATCACCCATAATTAGGAACAAAGGAATGAGCCCTCAATCTCTGGTTGAATTTATTCCTTCTTGATCTCCCCTCTTCACGATATTCTATTGCTTTAGACGTTCAACGGAGAATGAGTCGATGTTTTTTATCGTTTGTTCTTATAGACGTTCAAACGGATATTCGATGAAGTGTCGTTGTACACATTACATGTTCAACTGGATTGAGTTCGATGTGTATTATCGTTGTACATTAGATCTTCAACTGATGAAGTCAATGTGTTATTTCATTATAAAGATATAGTCATATCAACGGTATGCAAAACTACGTTAGAAATCACCCATAGTAGAAACAAAAGGAAGTGTCTCAGTCGTCCGAGTGAATTATTTCCTTCTTGATCTTCGTCTTCTCGATGATTCTATGCGTTTAGACGTTCAACGGATGAGTCCGATGAGTTATCGTTGTATTTTCTTTAGACGTTCAACGGATGATTCGATGAGAATTTCGTTGTACATTACATTGTTCAAGTAGAGAACCGATGTGCTTGATCGAAGAGTTACATTAAAGTTAAAAAAAAAAAAAAACAAAACAAAAAAAACAAAACAACGACGAGTTCGATGTGTTTATTCAATTATAACGATGATAGTCATAACAAAGGTAGCAAAACTACTTAGAAATCACCCGAAAAGTAAGGAAAGAAAGGAAGTGTCCCCACAACTCGGTGAATTATTTCCTTCTTGATCTCCCTCTTCGCGTTGAATCTATGTTTATAGACGTTCAACGGATGAGTCGATGTGGTATCGTTTTTACTTGCTGTTCAGGGACGGAATATATCAATGAGTTGTCGTTGTAACCTTACATGTTCAACGGATGAGTCCGATGTGTTATCGTTGTACATTCGATTTTAACGGACGAGTCGATTGTTATTCATTAAAACAAAGATAGTCATATCAAAGAGTAGCAAAACTACTTAAAATCACCCGGATAAGTAGAAACAAAGGAAAATGTCTCAATCTTTGGTGAATTATTTCCTTCTAATCTTTCCCTCCTTCGTGATGATTCTATTGCTTTAGACGTCAACGGATAGTCAGGTGATGTTATCGTATTGTTTCTTTAGACGTCAACGGATTTGATTATCGATGATTTTTGTCTTATACATTACTTTCAACGATGATTCGATGTGTTTATCGTAGTACAATAGATGGTTCAACGGTACGAGTCGATGTGTTATTTCATTATAAACGATGATAGTCATATCAAAGGAGATCGGCAAAACTTACTTTAGAAATTACCATAAAGAAACAAAGGAAGTTTTTGGGGGGGTTTCTCCATAACTTTGGTGAATGTCTGATTTCCATTCTTGATGCTTCCTCTTTCGATGGATTCAATGCTTAGACCCGTTCAACAGATGAGTCGATGCGTTAATCGTTGTACTTTATGACGTTATCCAACGAGGATGAGTCGATGATTGTCGTTTGTACATTACAGTTTTCAACGAGGATGAGTCGTTATGAGTTATCATTGTACATTATATGTTCAACGGACGAGTCCCGCTTTATTAATTTTTTCATTATAACGAGAGATAGTCCAGGGAGTCAAATTACGCAAAACTACTTAGAAATCCACCCAAATGTCTATCGCGTGCGCGCGCGCACTCAAGGGAAGTGTATCAACTCTCTGTAATATTATTCGGTTCTTGATCTCGATCTCCATGATGATTTCAATGCTTTAAGACCGTTTCAACGTATAGTCGATGTGGTTATCGTTGTACTTTAACGTTCAACGGATGATTCGTATGAGTTTGTTCCATTGTACATTACATGTTCAACGGATGGTCGAAGTGTTTCATAGTAACATTAGATGTTCAACGGACGAGTCAATGTGATAAATTTCATTATAACGATGAAGTCAATGCAAGGTAGCAAAACAACTTAGAAATTACCCATAAATATAATGGGGAAACAAAGGAAGTGTCCTCAATCTCCCGGTGAATTATTTCCTTCTTGATCATCCTCATCGCGATTGATTCAATGCTTTAGACGTTCAACGGATTGAGTCGATGTGTTATCGTTGTACTTCCGACGTTCAACTGATGATTCATTGATTAGTCAATTGAACATTACATGTTCACGATGAGTCGATGTGTTATCGTTGTACATTAGATGTTCAACTACGAGCGATGTGTTATTTCATTATATCAATTGATAGTCATATCAAAGGTATGCAAAACTACTTAGAAATCACCCATAATAGAAACAAAAGGAAGTTTCCCTCAATCTCCAGTGAATTATTTCCTTCTTGATCTCCCTCTTCGCGATGATTCTATGCTTTAGACGTTCAACGGATGAGTCGATGTGTTATCGTTTGTAGCTTCTTTAGACGTTCCAACGGATGATTCGATGAGGTTGTGGTTGACATCACATGTTTCAAACCGGATAGTCCGATTGTTATCGTTGTAATTAGATGTCCAAATGGACCGAGTCCAATGTTTATTTTTCATTATAACGATGATAGTCCATATCAAAGGTGCAAATCTACTTAGAATCACCCATAAGCAGGAAACAAAGGGATGTGTCTCAATCTCCGGTGAATTATGTTCCTTCATGAATCTCCCTCTTCGGCGATGATTCTGATGCTTTAGACGTTTCAACGAAAAGAGTCAATGTTGTTTATCGTTTGTACTTTTAGACGTTCCAACGGATGAGTCGATGAGTTGTCGTTGTACATTAGATGTTCAACGGATGAGTCGATATGTTATCGTTGTACATTATATGTTCAACGGACGAGTCGATGTGGATATATTCAATTAATAACGATGATAGTCATATAAAAAGGTAGCAAAACTAACATAGAAATCACCCATAAGTAGGACACAAATGAAGTGGGTTGCTCAATCTCCAGTGAATTAACTCCTTCACTTGATCTTGCCCCTTCGCGATGATTCTATGCTTAGACGTTCAATGGATGAGTCAATGTGTTCATCGTTGTACTTTAGACGTTCAAACGGATGATTCAATGATTTGTCGTTGTGACAATACATGTTCAACGATGAGTCCGATGTGTTATCGTAATACAGATAGATTGTTCAGACGGACGAGTCGATGTGTTATTTCAATTAAAACGAAGATAGGTCATATCAAAGTAGCAAAACTACTTAGAAATCACCCATAAGTAGGAGATAAAGGAAGTGTCTCAGTCTTCGGTGAATTATTTCCTTTTTGATCTTCCTCTTTGCGATGATTCTATGCTTTAGACGTTCAACGGATGAGTCGATGCGTTATCGTTGTACTTTAGACGTTCAACGGATGAGTCGATGAGTTGTGGTTGTACATCACATGTTCAACGATGAGTCTGATGTGGATTATCGTTTACCATTAGATGTTCAACGGATGAGTCAAGATGTTATTTCATTATAACGATGATAGTCATATCAAAGGTAGCAAAACTACTTAGAAATCACCCATACGTAGGAAACACCAGGAAGTGTCTAAATCTCCGGTGAATTATTTCCTTCTTGATCTTCCTTTTTACGATGATTCTATGCTTTAGACGTTCAACGGATGAGTCGATGTGTTATCGTTATACTTTAGACGTTCAACGGATGATTCGATGAGTTGTCATTGTACATTACATGTGTTCACCGGATGAGTCGATGTGTTAATCGTTGTACATTAAATGTTCAAACCGGACGAGTGATGTGTTATTTTGCATTATAACAATGATATCATATCAAAGGTAGCAAAACTAACTTAAAATCACCCCATAACTAGGAAAACAAGGAAGTGTCTCAAACTCCGGAGAATTATTTCATTCTTGATCTCCTCTTCGCGATGATTCTATGCTTTAAGACGTTCAACGAATGATCAATGTTTATCTTGTAACTTTAGACTTCAAACGGAATGATTCGTATGATTGTTTGTGTACATTACAATGTTTCAAACGGATGAGTCGATTTGTATCGTATGTACATAAGGAAAGAATTATGTTTAGAGGAGGAAGAGGAAGAATTATAATTTAGTGCTCGTGTGCTCATGTCGTGTGCTCGTGTGCTTGGTATCGAGTGGTGGTGGTGAGCTGCGGTGGTGAGAGGAGGTGGTGGTGAGAGTAGGTGGTGAGTTGTGGTGGTGATTTGTGGTGGTGTTGCTGCAAAATCGCCAAAAAAAAGTTTTTTTTACGTTTTATCGTTTGTGTTATACAACTATTTTCGTTCTGGCGCCATTTTTCGCTAAACGACAAAGTTGTTGTTTTCCCGGGCGACAAGTCGCCCGGGAAAAGGTTTATTAAAAAATTATAAATTTTACCAAAAGTTTTCCCGGGCGACATGTCGCCCGGGAAAAGGTTTATTAAAAAATTATAAAGTTTTATAAATATATCAAAACTATAATTTCAAATAAAGTTTTATTTAAAATTATTTTTTATAAAATATATAATTATTATTTACAATTATTTTTTATAAAATATATAATCGGTTCGTTTCGGCCAGGTCGGTCCGGTTTCTCGGTTCGTTCCGGTCGTTTCATATATAATTATTATTTAAAATTATTTTTTATAAAATATATAATTATTATTTACAATTATTTTTTTATAAAATATACGGTTCATTTTCGCCGGGTCGGTCCAGGATTTCCTCGTTTTCGTTCCGGTCGGTTCGTATTCTAACTATTATTTAAAATTATTTTTAATAAAATATTAAATTATTATTTTACAATTATTTTTAAAAAATTTATACACTTTTATAAAAATTACAAACTATTATATTTTACAAAAACTTTTAAAATATTGTTAATAAACCTATGAAATATTTTTAAAAAACTTATACACATTAAGATGTTTGTGTTGTACAATTAATGTTCAACGATGAGTCGAATGTTAATTAACGTTGTACCATTAGATGTCAACGATGAGACGATGTGTTTGTCGTTGTACATTAGACGTTCAACGGATGACTCGATATGTTAACGTTGTACACTTAGACGTCAACGCTATCCAATGGGTTATCTGTTGCTACATTAGCCCTTCAACGGAGACTTCGATCTGTAATCGTTTATACGATAGAGCTTTAAACGGATGAGTCGATGTGTCTATCGTTGTGACATATTTAACGTTCAACTGATGAGTCGATATGTTACCGTGTACAATTAAGACATTCAAACGGAGAGTCGATGTGTTATCGTTGTACATTAACCGTTCAAAACGGATACACGATGTGTTGTCGTTGACATTAGACTTCAACTAGGATCAATTGATTCCTCGTAGTACATTAGACGTTCTCAACGAATGACACGATGTGTTATCGTTGTACATTAACGTCAACGGATACACGAATGTGTATAATCAGTTGTACCTTTAGACATTCAACGGATGACTCAAATATGTTATTCGTCTGACATTAGCCGTTCAACGATGAGTCGATAGTTTATCATTAACATTAGACGTTTACATTAGATGTTCAACGGACGAGTCGATGTGTTATTTCATTATAACGATGATAGTCATATCAAAGGTAGCAAAACTACTTAGAAATCACCCATAAGTAGGAAACAAAGGAAGTGTCTCAATCTCCGGTGAATTATTTCCTTCTTGATCTTCCTCTTCGCGATGATTCTATGCTTTAGACGTTCAACGGATGAGTCGATGTGTTATCGTTGTACTTTAGACGTTCAACGGATGATTCGATGAGTTGTCGTTGTACATTACATGTTCAACGGATGAGTCGATGTGTTATCGTTGTACTTTAGACGTTCAACGGATGAGTCGATGAGTTGTCGTTGTACATTACATGTTCAACGGATGAGTCGATGTGTTATCGTTGTACATTAGATGTTCAACGGATGAGTCGATGAGTTGTCGTTGTACATTACATGTTCAACGGATGAGTCGATGTGTTATCGTTGTACATTAGATGTTCAACGGATGACTCGATATGTTATCATATACTCCCGCCATATACTCCCGCCATATACTCCCGCCAAATACTTTTACCATATACTCCCGCCAAATACTCCCGCCAAATACTCCCTCTAAAAAACTATTTTTTTACTATAATAACAAATATTATACTCACAACTACCAACAGATCAAGCACACTCTTACCATCACAACCACAAACATATCACACTGTTATTATGGTGAAGATGGTGCCATATGAAGCTTTTGCGTGTCCTTGTGGAGACGGAGATGTAGTTCTGCGAGAATCGTATAAACCTAAAACCTGTGGTAAACTATACTATGCATGTCCACGATCAAAGGTGAACAATCACATGTTTTTTTTGTGTAATATATAAATAATGTGGTTAGTTGTTAAAAATTATTATCTTACTCTTTAACAGCCTCAGCAAAACACTTTCGGATGTAAATTTTTTTAAGGAAAGAGGAACGAGTCCGTCTACTGGTTGGTTCTCCTGGAGCTTCAACGACTCCAATTTATTCTCCAGGATCATCATCGACTCCAATTTATTCTCCAGGAGCTTCAACGACTCCAATTTATTCTCCAGGATCATCATCGACTCCAATTTATTCTCCAGGAGCTTCAAGAAATGCAGAGTGCTCAAACTGCAAGCACTTGCTTGATAAGATAACGGTACTCGAGGCAATGTTAGAAATGTATAAGAATCCGGAACAACACACGCTTAATTCAACTGCACTAATTCATGAAGTTTACAATGACATGGGAAAACTTGATTTGGAGTAGTTTGTCATTTGGAATGTAATTCGTATACTTTAAGTGTCTGCTTGTAAGTCTCGTATGATTATCAGTCTAATATGTTTAAGTGTATGTTTGTAACTCACGTATGATTATCGGTCTTAGACCTCGCTTGTGTTACTACAAGTGGTATGTATAATATTTAACTAAATGAATGTTTGTTTTTGTGTTACTTGACGAATGTACATCTTGAAAAAGTATACGGTATATCATGTTCAACTATAGAAGGGTAATGCATATCCTGACCTGTTAGGATCACATAAATGGACCCGAACAAAGAAGCTTCGGTCACTCGAAGATACAAGACAAAAGTCTAGCTCGTTATATAATTATAAAATATATTCTATAAATAATATTGATTTAAAAACTGTTTATTTTTTTAGTAAAACGTTTTCGGGGCGACATGTCGCCCGGGAAAGGTTTTATTAAAAAAAATATACAGTTTTTAAATCAATATTACATGCTTAGGTAAAGTTTTGCCATCACATATCTTTAAATAATGTTATGAAAGCGAAAGCATTCATTGACTTAAGTTGTCTATTGCACCAACCAACCAACTTCCTCACATTATGCTGACTTAAGTTGTCGATTGCACCAACCAACCAACTTCCTCACATTATAGTGCAACGGTTAACTGTATGATCATGGCCACAAGTTATACACGTCCCATAGAACTCAGACGGGTACCCATAAACTTGATCGGTTATCACGGGGAAGCTTTGTGGTGCTGATGAGTCGTGTGAGGTGCGTGAGGAAACAACTCATTGTCACTATCCGCAATATAAGCACTACTACTAAAATCTGGTAAGAGAGCTAGGTGCAGATGAACACCAATAATGCTAGTTGAGCGTTACTCATTAACACCACAGTAACTAAAACACTCTCACAGCTATAAATGTTATTGGTGCACGTGGTCTCATAAAATACCACTAAAGTCCCCCCCCCCCCCCACCCACACAACATCTACTGATTAACAATTATTTCACCGTCAATCATCAATCATCACAACCCCGTAATACTACCGGTTGCCGTTTTTCTATCGCCATTACATCGTGATGCACACTTGACGTTTTAACATGTAATAGTGTGTGATAAAGTTATTCATCAAAATTATTGCCATGCGTAAAGTCTTTAACACAAAAAAATATGTAATCAGAAAATATTGGTCACAAAAATTTCGAAACTTAGGTATCCGCGGCCGCAATGCGCGGATACACCGGTAATCATTTGTGAAACATTTTGTCCATCGTATCAAATATGAAATGTGAATATACTAATGGACTCTGTGGGTTGATCTTGTTCAATGCCCATTTATCTTAGATGAAATTAGGGGTGAGCAGAAACAGCACCGCAAACTGCAAAATCACAAAAACCATAAAAAACTGCACCACAAAAAACCGCACCACGGCAAAA
>BQNB010125406.1:0-19772 GCA_026074375.1 Tanacetum coccineum | reverse complement strand
GTATCCTCTGAGTCATGTATGACAGTGGGTGTATGATTGGTCGTGACAGGCATATGACCATTATACACAGCAGACTGAGCTTGCTTTTTGTAGCCTATTGCAACCTTGTGCTTTTCATCATAAAATGATTTTGGTTTACACAACATGTGAACGGTTTGAATAGACTGATCCTGTTTGTATAATCTATCTTCAATCTTATCTTTTAGCTTCTTTAAGTCCAAAAACTCTTCAAGGAATTTGTCTTCCTTTTGTTTAAAATCCTTTTTCAAAAGTTTTACTTCTTCTGTCTTTGACTTATAATGGTCAACTGTAGAACTAAGGAGTATTTGTGCTGAATGAAGTTCAGATTTTAAAGACGTTTCCTTTCTATTTCGGTCTGAGATAATTATTCTCATTTGTTCATCAATTTTTCGTTCTCTATCAGTTAATTCAAACTTTGCCCGTTTTTCATATTCCCCGACCAGTTCCTTATATCTCGCAAGTTCAGAGGTCACTGAGTCATTCATTAACATGTCTGGCTTATTTGTTAATCTACTTTGTACACCCTGTTCATGCATTTCATCGAGAATAGACATTAGTGCATCATTTCGTACAGAAGATGCATTACATTGTACAACGTGTTCTTCGTTGTCTTCCACATACTGATCATACGGAATAATATTACTATCACTCGTATAGTCAGCATCAGAGTCAACAACGTAGTTGTGTTGTACATCGTTTTGCATCTCGTGTACATCATGATACTCATCCATATGATCTACAAAGGCATCATGATCTTGTACCTCAAATGGATTATTCGAGTCGTATGAGGGCCCGCCTTCATCGTAGATTGGATCTTCAGATGTGAGATTTGCCATGAACATGGTTTGTGAAGTGGGACCCTCATCAACATCAGAGTCGAATGCATCACATTCATCAGCTTCAAAAATATGGTCCACATTGAGTGCCAAATCATTCTCCTGTGAATCATCCACATCATCATCAACGTTGGTAACCTGTTCCCCTGCAAGAAACAATGACTGTTCTTCATCCAGTACTGCTCCAAATGGTAAAAACACTTAAAACTTTTACACTAAGACACAAATAAGCTAGACTAACTCTAAATAAGCAAATTCAGCATGCAATTAAGCTAAATTAAATAAGAGAAACACAGCAGTACTAACAACAGTACTAACAGTATTAACTACCAGTACTAACTTAGAGTTAGTACTGCTAGTTTTAAGTTAGTACTGTTAGTTCTAAGTTAGTACTGTTAGTTCTAATAAAACACAAAGAAACAAGAAATAAGCAAATAAGCTAAAACAGATATTTAACTATCTCTAATAAGCACTCCAGCATAAAAATAAGCAACCAGAATAAGCTAGAATGGCAAATAAGCTAAAAAGCTACAAACTGATACACTATTGAAAATATTTTGAAAAGGCAAATAAGTTCTACTAGAGACAGTAAACGAAACTGGGTTTAATCTACTCTGAAAAGCTAAGCCAACCTTAAATAAGCAGAAACAATAAGCTATTAAGCAAAATGAACCAACAGTACTAACAGTACTTAACTAACAGTACTAACTTGGAGTTAGTACTGCTAGCTTTAAGTTAGTACTGCTAGCTTTAAAAATCAAAAAATTTGAACCAGCAGTACTAACTTGGAGTTAGTATTGCTTGTTCTAAACACCCCTTAAAAATCATTTTTCTTTTAAGCTAATTAAAAACAGATTATCAAATAACAAATTAAAACACTTATAAGCAAATTTCAATCAAGAATAAGCATTTAAATAAGCTAAATTTGTCTAACAGTGTTAACTCAAAACTAACAGTTTTATTAAATGAACTAACAGTACTAACTAAGAAAGTGATACAAATTATTTTTAAACTAACAACTAAGCGATAAGCACTAATCCTACTGATAAAGCACAAAATAAGTAAACATTAGTAACAAATAACCACTAATAAGCAGTTCTACAGTAAATAAGAAAAACAAGAAAAAAAGAGACTTACAACACCCTTGCTCAAAACAGGGTTAAACAAAGAGTCTACAAGCTCTAGCTTGTATAAAACAAGCTAGTGAGAGTCCATAAGCCCATCCAGAACTGGCTTATCATCCATAAAGTAAGCTGTGGTGTATTTGAGAGTGATTTTCTGTGATTTTCTTACTTTTTAAATTTACTTAATTAAAGCAGGTTATAAACAAGCTGTATTAAGAGCTTTTTTTAACACAAAACAACACAATTAAGAAACTTAACACTTGGAATTGTAAATTGACTTAAAACCTCAAATTTGCATTAAACTTGAAAGTGTTACAAAGCTGAAAGTAAAAATTGTAAATAACTGAAAATAAGTCTAGTTGATATAAAAAACTAAAAAAAACAAACTAGTTGCCGTCAAAGTTACAAAAGGCTCTATTTATAGCCGAAGTCTTCTTCTTTGGGCTTGCAGCTTGTGCTTCTTTGGAGAGACAAAAACAAAGTGTGTTTGTTGTGTGAGGGGATTCTAAAACAAATCCCAGCCTTTAATTTCTTTTGATGGTCTTCTTGGAGTCATCACAGCCCATCCGAATGCTTGGAAAGTGGTGAGGGATTGCCAACATGGCACTTATACAGCTGGGGGGAGGGTAGAGGAGTGGTTGAAATGATTTATCTAGGGTGTTGAGTATTTTTGCAGGGTAGAGGTATGGGACGACATCCCTTAGTTGTACCTGGGTTTTGTTGGGCGGGAAAAGATGGAGTTTGGGTAGGTTGACAGCTTTGGCCCCTCATTTCTTATAACTTTGTTGTAATTTTCGCCCCTTTTTTTATATAACTTTAGGGGTTTGGCAGAACTGGCCCCTAAAGTTATACTTCACCCGCAAATTTCGATTTCAGCCCTTGTCTTTTTGTAACACAACTTGAGGTTTGACAGTTTTAGTCCCTCAAGTCGTATTTTCTTTACTTGGTCGACTTTAGACTTTGTCTGGGTTTGGCTTTGACATGGACTTTTCCATTCCTTGCTCGGCTTTGTTTGTTTTTGGCTTTCTTTTTGTCCTTTTCTTGAATATCCGTTTCCTGCACAATTTCAAATGCAAAACATACAAATACAATGTATCTTTGGTACGTTTTTAGTCATTTAAGTCCGTTTTTAATGGAAAATGGTATGTGTAATTAAGCACATACCAATCTACAAAAGCATCATGATCTTGTACCTCAAATGGATCATTCGAGTCATATGATGGCCCGGCTTCATCGTAGATTGGATCTTCAGATGTGAGGCTCGCCATGAACATGGTCTGCGAAGTGGGACCCTCATCAACATCAGAGTCGAATGCATCACATTCATCAGCTTCAAAAATATGGTCCACATTGAGTGCCAAATCATTCTCGTGTGAATCATCCACATCATCATCAACGTTGGTAACCTGTTCCCCTGCAAGAAACAAAAGACAATATGCAAGGAATGCCGGTCGACTGTTCTTCATCCAGAACTGCTCCACTCTCCTGGGCTTGCATTAGTAGCATCTTGTCCTTGAAGTAGTCTGAATCTTGAAGTCGCTTTGGCCTTGGACATTCACGTGCAATGTGCCCTAGTCCGTTACAGTTGTAGCACTTGATGGGTTTATTAATCATGCCTCCTCTGTTCTGAGCTCCTACATTTCCCGCTACACCATTTCCTCTTGCATTGTTTCTCTGAAATGGTCTTCCTTGATTAGTCGCATTGTATCTTCCACGGACATCTTGAACCACAACTTTCCCGTCTTGAACCATAGCTTTGTTCCTTGCATTTGACGAAGCTCTAAGTTGATTGTTTGTTTGAGGAAGATGTGATTTGTACGATTGAGTGAGAAGGGCAAGTGAGTTGGTTAAACTTTCAATTAAGTTTTCTGTTGAAGAACTTCCTGAGTTCATTTGAAAGTTGTCAGAAGGATATGGTTCTGTTGAGGATTGAGGAGACTTGGATGATTGTGTTGGATACTGCTGAGCTGAGGCGTCCGACACTAGTGCCAAAGGATCAGTATTTGGTTGACCGAACCTTTCCATCATAATTCTGTTCTCATTAGCATGCACCTCATGTTGCTTTAGGTAGGCATACAACTGATCATTGTTTGACTCTTTCAAACCTCTGTTAAGTTTTACTTCAGTTATGAATCTACTCCACTCAGGCAACATGTTGTTCACAAATTTTGAGTTAAGCTGCATCCTGGACATGGTCATCTTGATGTTTCTCATGTCATTAATGAGCTTCGTAAACCTAACGTAGTATCCTTGAATGCCTTCTCCTTTGATTTGACGGAAGTGTTCATATTCATCGTATAACTGAGATTCCCTGTCATCCTTTGTTAACTCAGAACCTTCCAGAATCATCTTCACGTTTTCCCAAATGTCTTTGGCGTCAGTATAGTGATTGATGAGTGAGTAGATGTCCTTTGGTATACCCTGAAGTAGGATATTGGTTGCACGAATGTCAGCTTTATACCTTTCTTTTTCTTCAGCTGAAAGGTCGTTAAGGACTCTAGCACGTACTGGACCTTGTTGAACTGCACCCTCAGTTCCTCCAGTAATAACATCTGAAACCGTTCCCATCTGAAATGGTCCTTCTTTAATGGACTTCATAATATTCTCTCCATTATCCTTTCCTAGACAGTACAGACGAATACGTTGTTGCCAAGATTCAAAGTCTGTTCTGTCAAGCATAGGTGGGCGTGTATCAGAACCTGCATACTGGATGTCTTCTTGCATTCTAGACATCTTGTATTATTATGATATGATATGTTTTGATCGATCAATGATTAGTGAGTGTACGTTAAAAGTGGTGAGGTTAATGTGTACGTGTTTTGTTTTAGTGATATTGAATCCCGAGTTTGAAGTGTTTCAAATTTTGAGGACAGAAGCTCAACTCGCCGCCAAAGGCTATCAAACCGCTGCAAAGAAGTAAGCAACCCGCCGGTGGAATTTTAAGGCAACTCGCTGAACACAACTCGCTGCCAAGCAACCCGCCGCGAAGAGTTAATCAACCCGCCGCGAAGAATATTTTGATCAAACCGCCGTAGAGTTTTCAAACCGCCAGAGTTTCCTTAAGGAATTAGTTATTTAAAATATTCAACCCGCTGATAACCTGTTCAAACCGCTGTTAAGCAAACCGCTGCGTATTAACAACTCGCCTCTTTGAGCAACTCGCCGCCTGTTCAAACCGCCGGTAAGCAAACCGCTGCTTAGTAACAACTCGCCGCTTTAGCAACTCGCCACTTAAGCAACCCGCTGTGTGTCAGAGAGTTGGTAACCTACTAAATAAAATACTATTTTTCACCAAACCGCCGTGAAGAAATTCTGGCAACTCTCCACGAAGAACAACGACGTTTTTCACACAAAATCACCTATAAATCACCCTTTTGAACGATTTTGCTTGATTTCGATTGCACAACACAATACCACAAGGTAATAGCAACTAGAAACACCCAAACTTCATCATTACAAACAACAAAATTCGGAGATCTTAAAAAAACGAGCTAAAACTTTCTATGGCACACTTTTCGAGCTAAATCAAGCACAAATTCGCACATACACACGATCTAATCATCCCATAAGCTCTGATACCAATTGTGGTATATCTTATATCATAACACGGGTTCGATTCTTGGATCGGGCTAGTTTTTAGAGAGAGAAACACTAGAGAGAGAATAGTTTAGAGAGAGAAAGTGTTTCTTGTAAATGATTATTTTACTATCATATCCTTCAAAGTTTAGGAAGAGAATATCAATAGTACTTACAATATACCGGTAGTAGTACCCGCTCAAAACCAAAAAACGTACTATTAACTATAAAACTACGAGCTATAATAAACAGTAAAATACACGGGGTGACCGAGTCTTTTTCTAAATGATCTAACAGAGCATTTGATTTTCTCCCAAATATCTTTGGCTACACGATGTTGACTAACAGGAGCATAATTTTTGAGTTGAAGGCTTAGTAGAAAGATGTTTATTGCTTTGAGTCACAATCAGCTTGAATGTTTTCAGCGAGAGTTAATTCAGTAAAAATATTTTTGGTATTTTTTTTAATATTTATAAAAGAGAATAAAAATAAAAATAAAAATAAGAAGAAAAATGTTTTTTGGATTTTTATATTTTTTATAAGAACGAAAATAAACTTTTCGAAGAAAGGATCTTCAAGGCTCCAACACGAACAATCCCGTAAAAATCGCTACACCTTTCCCCGACAGCGGCGCCAAAAATTGATCACTTCCAATCACACTATATATAATATATAATATATAAGGAGGATATCAATAATAGTATAGTATAGTATTTCCGTCGGGTTCTAGATAAACGCTTTTAACCAAAGCAATTTCAAAAACCATCCAGGTCGTTTCCTCGACGAGAGATGAATGGAAATCTACGTTCAAGTTGTAAATCGAGCTTGATTGTCATTCAAGTTTTTGGTTTTGGCTTTAAAATATTTTTATACTAAAATTTAAGCTAATATTAATTCTAAGATTTAAAACTACCAAATTATAAATAAATTGATCTAAAAGATATAAATGATTAATATGCTTGCTAAGTGACGTGAAATGTTCTTTAAGTGCGGGATTAGATTTAATGAATTAAAATCCTTAGAAAACAAGTTTCAAGAAATTAAATGACAAGTAAAGTAAAATGCTTTTTAAAATAAATGACAAGTATTTAAATTGCATTAAAAGTAAATGACGGTATGTAAATTAAAAAATTCTAATGACTATTAATTTTTTAAACCTTTTTAAAACCGCACTTAAATTCCAAATCACTAATCACTTAGCAAACACAAGTAAGACTACTCGCTAATCATAATAATAAAATGAGCAAAGCAAAACATTTTTATACTAAGCTACACTAATATATTGAAAAGGGAGAAAAAATGGAACCGAATTGAAGACCCGCAATTGAACGAATACCACCCAATTTATTTAGCTAAAACAAATAATCAAATTCGGTCTAGCTAAATAAATCCGTAAGCTCCACGCCTCGTGAGTTGACCGGTACCAAATGTTAAAACAAAGAAATATCAACTGTTAATTTGCAAAGTTACATTCGAGTTATACATTCTGTTATTAAACCACAGGACCTAAATAACTCAATTCAAGTCCAAGATTAAACTAGTCCAATTCCAAATTGAGGCCCAATATTAACCAAATACAACTCAAACCCATGTTAAATTTTAACAACCAAACGCATTCAAATATCAAGTGAAAAACTAGCTTATCTATTTTAATTCTTTCAAATAAGTCAAAGCACAAATTAAATAAGCTCACACGAATAAGCTAACATATGAACGAGCTTCTACTCAGAATTAAGCTATGATTCCATTACTTTGAACAACTAAAAGCTTAAACTAAAGTTATCAAACTAATCGAATAAACTCCAAATTAGTTACCAACAACGAACGCCATATAAGAGCTTGATAAGCAATTAAGATAAAGCAAAGAGCACACGATATAAGAACTTTTAATAAATTAGCAAGGTTTAAAACGAAATAAACAAGTAACACGAAAATAAGCTAGAGAAAATAAGCTAAATTGAGATCTATAACTCAAATTATCTAACAAGCTTAGACGTTTATGAGATAAGCATTCAATAACATCAAAAGTCAAAGAAAAACAGCTACAAAAATATAAAGTAAGCTATAAGCACATAAACAAATCAAACGACAAGCGATTAAGCAAAATAAGTATCATGAAAGTTCGATCTAGCATTTTAAGTTCACACTAAACCAAATAACCTAATTAGAAACCAATCTTAACAGAAATTAAGGGCTTCTAACAAAACAAGGACAACAAAAGCACATTAGTAAGCTATATCCAAGCTTATTTAAGCTTATTATTTCGAAAAATGCTTAAAAACTATTAGAATGAAATCAAATAAGGACGGGGGGGGGCAGTATGTGTGATGGGGGGGAGGGCGCGGGTGATATGGAGCATCAATAGCTGCTGGAGTTGGGCGACTATCCAGTTTGAGGGGTCTTTATCGATGACAATCACTGATCTACTCAAAGAACGAAGCGGAAGGGAGCTTAGAAGTTCTTCACCGTAGGAGGTTATACGTCTGCAGGAGGTGAGGTGTCGTGGTGCACAGTGTGGATATAGACGACTAGAGCAACAAGGCGAGCATGTAGCTGAGATGACGATACACGATAAGCGTATTTATGGACTAAGTGCGTTGCAGTGTTTATTAGATGTATCTCAATCATAGTGATAGTTGTCTCGTTTAATGCTCTATCTGGAGAACATAATGTTAACTCGTATCGTGGAAGGACATACGACGATATGAGCGCGCACTCAGTACACACATACGACGTTCAAGCGTGATCTGCACACGAATCTATTAGGCGACACACTAGCTTCTCATGATTACTCCTAATACGCTCGTACCCTAGTCAAGCGCACACGTTTTTATCTATAGGAGAAGGCACTTAGACATCTCTGGCACACACTTATAGGGTTCATCTCACGACATCGGCTGTAATGATATTCACTAAGATCTGCTAACCCTTACTTCGCGCAGTAGAAGTCAGACAACATACGCTAACAAGTATGAGTATGTCAGGCGGCAAAAAGATGGACTATACTGCGCGGTATTCAGACCTCAGCAGAACTAATCTGTGTGATGCTCCTATCAATTAATGTCTGATTACCAGACGTGATGTGTGAATTTGAAGACTTTGTATTTGTTTACTGAGATGCAGTGCGAATCAAGGACTCTCGGTTGTGTTGGCTCATGACAAAGAAGGAGCATGGTAATCACGCCTATAGATCTATCGACAAACTTCTAAGACATTGCGACTTGATAAGACTATACAACCCACGAACTAAAGCTACTGTGATTTCGTGTTTGCTCTAAGCACGTTGGAGACGAGAGCTGACTTGTATGTGTGAGAAAAATTGGGCACTAAAAGAGTGGGTCAATCGGTACTACGGACCCCTCACAAGATGCTCGTAGTGCCTAACATCATTTTCAATCTAAACAGTGGAGCTACGAACTATGCCACCAATCAGGGAGGTGCGATCGGAGTTTCGAGCGGTCTTGGAGCTGCACAATGAGTTTGTAGAGACATTCGCTAAACCCATCCTATAGTAAGTACAGAGAAGCGAATAATGTGGTGGCTTGATGCGTTAAGTATGAAGGAACAAGGGTAGCTGGACACCTAAACGTGTTCGAGCACATGCGCTAAACATGACTCTTAGCATGGGAATGAAGGGCAGATAGATATGGCAGCCAGAGTGAGTGCTAATTTTAAACAGGGATAAGAGTTAGAACCGTGGTCTGTCTGTTCAGAGATAGCGCTCACATGGTTTCAGACAGCAGACGGCGCAACAGAACGAAAGACCGAAGATTTGTTATTTTATAATAGGATATGGGTACCTTTATATAGGAGAGATGTGAGGAATGAGTTATATTTGAACGAAGCTTCTAAAGTCATAATGTACGCTTTGTGCAGTGCTGCGAGCAGATCTAAGACTGTGACCCAATAGATCATCAGACTTACCTGTACCAGTGCGACATTAGGGCCGGGAATGAAGACGACGATCTAGCTAACTGGGTGTTCACTGTTAGACAAGTGTTTGCGCACTTGGGTAAAAGTGAAGGCTAGTCATCAAAGACTCCTCTCGGTTTACTGACTAAAACCTTAGCAATTAACCCGCGAGATGGAAGACACAATACAGAATCTACTCATGATCTTAATTTCACCGATGTACCAGGCATAATCGAGAAATCCCCTAAGCTCGGCATGACGACTAACATATGAAGTATACATCTAGTCTAGCACCAGTGTTATGCACCAGATACAAAGAATACATGAGAAAAAGGTAACGCTCAAAAAAAGGAGGTTGCGTGATATATGAGGTTGACAGAAGAATATACAATAGCTATCGCGCTAACGTTCCCTTAGCACTAGAGTCGATGAAACAATCTTTCAGTCTCTCTCTCTATAAGCATCGGAATGTCTATTGACCAGAGAGTTCATACTCACACTACACACACATATACACATGTGTGTATTATAAGGGAGGTGGGAGGGGGGGGGGGTGGATAGAATTGTGGGGTTAATAGTCTGATTATTTTGGTTAGGTAATATGGAAGTAGTATGATGTGTAAGTATATATTTTTAATTATTGCTATTGTGGGGCTGTGGGGGGGGGGGGGGGGGAGCATGGGAGAGAGGTGGAGACACACACAAGTAGTGGGAGGCGTGGGTGAGTGAGAGACGATTTGAAATTGGTGAGAGTGGGGGGGGGAAAGATATATAAATATGAGTGTTTATTTGTAATACGTGGGTGGAAGGAATAAGAAAGTGAGAGAGATTTAGTTTAATATTTTTAGAGGGTTGGGTGGGGGTGATTGGTTAAGGAGGGAGGCGTAAAATTCATGTTTAGAGAGTAATAGTGAGTGTGGGGTGGGGGGTGGGAAGGGGGGTGGAATACACATATATGGGGAAAGGTTATTAGATGGGGATGAGGATGTGAGAGTGATGGCGTGAGGGGGGGGGGGAGGGATGGGGAGGGATCTTATGTGGTAGTGGGGTGTGGGGGGGGTCTTGTGGTTGTGGGGGGGTGGGGGTGGGGTAGATGTGGGGGGGGGGGAGTAGTGGGTGTGGGGGGGGGGTGGGGGGGGGGTGTAGATATATTGGTTTGGGGTGGTGTGGGGGAGGTTTATTGGTGATGATGTAGAGAGATGAGTATTAGTTTTGGGTTGGGGGATGTATTGGGGGGGGTTGTTTTTGTGGTGTTTCTAGGGGGGGGGGGGGGGGGGGGTGGGGTGGGGGGTGGTTGTTTGTGTATTTTTTGTGTGTGATGAGATTTGGGTGAAGTGGGGGTTTGGAGAGTTGGGGGGGGGGGGGGGGGGGTGGGGGTGGGTGTTGGTTTGGGGGGTGGTCTAGGGGGGGGGAGTTTTGGGGGGGGGGGGGGGGTTGTTTTGTGAGGGGTGAGTATTTAAGTGTATCTCTATTTGGTTGTGTTGTGAGGTGTGTATGGGAGTGGAGGTTTGAAGTTGTTGGGTTGTGGGGGTTATTGGAATATGTATTAGGGGATGGGGGGTTTGAGTTTTGTGAGGTGATTTATGGAAGAATGGTGGGTTATAAAGGTAAGTATTTATATAGTTTTATAGTGTGATGATATTATATTGGGGGATTATTTTTGTTTAGTTTGTTTGTTGTTATTTGTTGTATATTGGGGATGTTTTGTGGAGTTATATTGTTTTGTGAAGATATATTATTATTAGTGTGGTTTTTGTGTGTGAGAAGGGTGAGGGGGTTGTGGGGATGGTATATGTGGGAGAGGGTGTGTTAGTTGTATTTGTGTTGAATAGTTTTTGTATATGGGGGTGGGTGGTGTGAGGTGTGGGGTAAAGAGTGTGAAGAAGTGATGGTGTAAGTTGGATATGATGGTGGAAGAAATAATTGTATGAGGTAAAGTTGTTATATGGTTTGGGGTAATGATAGAGAAAATAATAATATGGTATCTTTAATATAGTTGAGAAATTTAGAATCATGTAAAGTTATATAACGGAATAAATTATTTGTTGGTGCTAACTTACCCTTCTTTCCAAAATGCATTACGCCTTTCCAAGGCGACACCTTTAATAATACCCGATCACCCACCTCAAACTCTAACGGTTTACGTCTCTTATCCGCATAGCTCTTTTGACGATCTCTCACCGCTTTGAGCTTTTCCTTTATCAATACCACCTTATCTGTCGTCTCTAATACTAACTCAGGTCCAATCAAACTACCCTCTCCAATCTCTGCCCATAACACAGGCGACCTACACTTCCTACCATACAAGGCCTCAAACGGAGCACGCCGAAGCTCAATGATACTGTTTGTTTAAAGAAAACTCGGCTAATGGTAGATGGACATCCCAACTACCACCAAAATCTATAACGCACGCCCTTAACATATCTTCCAAGGTCTGAATTGTACGCTCACTTTGTCCATCCGTCTGAGGATGATAAGCAGTACTCAAGTCTAATCTTGTCCCTAACGCTTTCTGTACCGTTTGCCAAAAGTGTGAACATCGCCCATACTTGATCCAAAATAATCAAACAATGGCCACTCCATGGCTGGCCACAACATAAAAATCATATATACTAGTCCCTCACTAACTCTCTTACTAAAATCCTCATGAATTGCTAAGAAATTAGCCGATTTGGTAAGTCTGTCAACTATTACCCATATCGCGTCATGCCTACTTCTCGACTTAGGTAACATGGTAATAAGATCCATAGTGATCTTATCCCACTTCCACTCGGATTCACAGTTTTTGTAGTAAAACCGACAAGGTCCCTGATGCCTCAGCCTTCACTTTTACGCACAATCAAACACTTTACTAACGAGTAGATAGCAAATAATCCTCTCTTCATTACCGGCCACCAATACATGTCTCCGCAAAATCGTGTACACATAACTCTCCAGGATGCACAAACTACTTAGACTTATAAGCTTCGTTCAAAATTATCATTCTCACATCTCCTACTAAAGGTACCCATATCCTATCTATAAAATACAAGCTTCCGTCTTCCTTCCTTTCCATCTGCTGATCTAAACCATGTAGTCTTTCTGCAAGAACGTTCTCCTGTTTAAATGCCTCACTCTGGGCTGCCAATATCATCTCCTTCACTCCAGACTGAATAGTCATAGCCATTGCTCGAACACGTTTAGGTTTCACCCGTTCCTTCCTACTTAACGCATCAGCCACCACATTCGCCTTACTAGGATGGTAGCGAATCTCACACTCATAATCACTAAACAACTCGATCCACCTCCTTTGGTGCATATTCAACACCTTTTGATTGAAAATATGTTGAAGGCTCTTGTGGTCCGTGTAGATGACACTCTTTGTGCCATACAAGTAATGCCTCCAAGTCTTAAGAGCAAACACGGGAATCCCCATCTAGATCGTGTGTTGTGTAAAATTCCTTCTCGTGAATCTTCAGTTGTCTCGATGCATAGGCGATTACCTTGCCTCTTTGCATGAGCACACAACCTAGTCCTTGATTCGATGCATCGCAGTAAACTACAAAATCTTCAATTCCATCCGGTAACGACAAGATAGGAGCATCACACAGATTATTCTGCAAGGTCTGAAATTCTTCTTCCTCTTTTTCGCCCTACTCATACTTTTGGTTTTTCTGAGTTAGCGAAGTAAGGGGTTTAGCAATCTTGCAGAAATTCGCGATGAAACGCCTATAATAGCCAGCTAATCCCAAAAACAATCAAACTTCCGACGGCATTGTAGGAGCTTTCCAATTCTTTACCGCCTCTATTTTACTTGGGTCTACGTGGATACCACTCTGGTTAACCACATTCAAGGAAAACCCATAGCACTTCTTGCAGCCAAAAATCGCACATAGAAAACTTCGCATACAAGCTCCTCTTTTTCACAGAAACTCCAACACCAACTTCGCTGTGAACTTCAGCTCTTTCTTCGTCTTTGAGTAGATCAGTAATGTCCATCGATAGACAATGACAAACCATCTAGATAAACACCCGTTCACAAGTCCATTGAAGACCGCTGGTGCATAGTTAACCCAATGCATAAACCGTAAACTCAAAATGTCCATATCTCGTTTGAAATGCGGTATTTGGAATGTCATCCTCATGTACACGTAGCTGATGATATCCTGACCGAAGATCTATTTTAGAGAAATAACACGCTCCTTGCAGCTGATCAAATAAGTCATCAGAGTCCTAAGGAAAATGGATTAACTGTTTTTAATAGTTATTTTGTTCAGCTCCCTATAGTCGATACATATACGAAATGATCCATCCTTCTTCTTCACGAATAACACAGGTGCTCCCCACGGTGAATGACTAGGTCGTATAAAACCCTTGTCTTGCAACTCCTAAAGTTTCCCAAACAATTCTTGCATTTTAGAGGGTGCCAAACGATATGGAGACTTCGCGATCGGCGTCGCTCCAGGAACAAAGTCTATATGGAACTCAACTTGTCGTTGTGGTGGTAGCCCCAATAAGTCGTTCGAAAACACATCAGTAAAATCTCGCACCATGGGTATATCACTTATCCTAGGTTCATCTATCTTAGCATTCATTAGGGCTTTGGCGGCATTCCAAATACGTTCCCTATAAACTTGAAGTATCCCACCCTCTTCTATCGGTATCTCTACTACTTTCTCATGACACACTATAACAACCTATTCCTTGGATACAGTCCATCCCACAATCACAACAATACATCCATGACCTTAAAAAAAAAAACTGTATCAAGTCTATAGTGAAACTAAGGATTTATTCCTAGTCTAAGTTAGCAATCACGAATAACCCTATCTACTTCTAAAAAACCCACTCTTACCAATCATTTCTATGTTATTTCTATCGCATAACAGGGTTTACAATACAAGTTCCCATTTAGCAAACGCAACTTAGTAGAAATAAAACTAAAATCACTCCAGCATCGAAAAGAACAGTGAGCAAATTGATTGTTTAAGAGAACATGAAACCCGATCACAACTTGGGATCTTATTAGAGCCTTACTGATTTCCATTAAAATGCCTTTTCCTCTCGCTTGGTTTCCAATGGTTGGGTGTTCTTGTTTCCCTCCAAAGCCAACGGGTTCCCATTGCCTGTCCAGTTGGCATTTTCCACTGGGGCAATCATAGCAAAGATGGTCAAGACTCCAACATTCAAGCAAGCCTCTGATTCTCCCCATCATCACCGCATTCACAACCGCCACTTGCCAATCGGTGCCCATATTCTGTCTTCAGCCAAAATGACCCGGTTTTCTGCAGTTATAGCACAACTTACAAGGTGCATTCTCCGGGTGGAAAGTATAACACTTAGCACACTTAGGGTAGGTGTTCACATTGTTATTCCTGGGAGGAACGGTTGCCACAAACCCTAATCCAATCTTATATTTCTTATTGTCCTTCCACGTACTCCCTTGCTTACTTGATGCGTCCATCTCTTTCCTCTTATCATTTCCCGTAGTCAATGTCCTACAACGGACGACCTCAATCATGAGTAATTCCAGCCATCAATATAGCTATCTGAATTGTATGTGGATGTGTTGCGAATATACCACGGATTTGAGGTGCCAATCCATGGATTTACCACTTGATACGCGAAGATTCAGGAGTAACTAAGTGAGGAACTAGTTTGGTGTCACACCCGGTGTTAGATATTAGAAAAAGACTCGGTCACCCCGTGTATTTTACTGTTTATTATAGCTTGTAGTTTAATAGTTAATAGTACGATTTTCGGTTTTAAGTCGGGTACTAATACCCGTATAAGATGTAATACTATATAAGCCTCTTCCTGGGGGGCGGGGGGGGGAGGAATTTGGGAAGAGTGGTGGGGGGGGGGAGGGGAGGGGGGGGGGGGGGGGGGTGGGGGGGGGGGGCGTATCATTATTTCCATTTCAAAGAAACTACATTTCTCTCACTAGAAAACTCTCTCAAGTGTTCCTCTCTCTAGAAACTAGCAAAATCCAAGAATCGACTCCGTGTTATGATATAGGATATATCACAATTGGTATCAGAGCCTATGAGATGCTTAGATCGTGTGTATGTACGATTTCTTGCTTGTTTTAGATCGAAAAGTGTGCCATTGAAAGCTCTAGCTCGTTTTTTGAAGTTCTCCGAATTTTGTTGTTTGTGTTGATAAAGTTTGGGTGTTTCTAGTTGCTATTACCTTATGGTACTGTGTTGTGCAAAAGAAATCAAGCAAAATCGTTCAAAAGGGTGATTTATAAGTGATTTTGTATGATAAAAGTCGTTGTTCTTCGTGGAGAGTTGCCAGAATTTCTTCACGGCGGTTTGCTGAAATATAATATTTTATTAAGTAGGTTACCAACCCTCTGACACACGGCGGGTTGCTTAGGTGGCGAGTTGCCCTGAGCGAGTTGTTTACTAAGCAGCGAGTTTTGCTTTACCACGGTTTTTAGCTTACCAAGCGGTTTGAACCGGTGCGAGACTTTGCCTCCACAAAGAAGCAGAATTGCTTTATAACTAAGCACGAGTTTCTTACCAGCGTCTTTGCTTACTGCAGCGGTTTGAACAGGTTTATCAAGCGGGTTGAATATCTTAAAAGCAATATCTATAAGGAAACTCTGGCGGTTTGTAAAACTTAAACGGCGGTTTGATTAAGAATATTCTTCGTGGCGGGTTGGTTTGTCAGCGAGTTGTGTTTTCGGCAGTTGCCTTGAAAATTCAACAGCGAGTTGCTTTAATTCTTTACAGCGGTTTGGTAGCCTCTAACTGGCGAGGTTTGAGCTGCTGTCTTAGAAATTTGAAATATTTTCAAAACTTGGACTTAATATCACTAACCAAGAAACAAAACGTTTAACCTCACCACTATAACGTACCCTCACAATCATTGATCGATCAAAACATATCATATCATAATAATACAAATGTCCAGTATGCAAGAAACATCCAGTGTGCCGGGTCTGATACCCCCACCAATATCTTGATTGAACATACTTGAATCTTTGGCAACAAACGTAATACGTCATTACTGTCTAAAGGAAAGGATGAATGGCGAGAATATTATGTAGTCATCAAAGCAACAGACCAAATTCATATTGGAACGGTCCTCAGATGTAATTGGCTGGAGGAACTTGAGGGTGCAGTCCAACAAGGTTCCAGTACCGTGCAAGAAGTCCTTAACGACCTTTCAGCTGAAGAAAAAGGAAAGGTATAAGCTGACATTCGTGCAACCAATATCCTACTTAGGGGGGGGGGGGGGGGGGGGGAGGTATACCAAGGACCATCTACTCACTTCATCAATCACTATACTGACGCCAAAGACAATTGGGCAAAACGTGAAGATGGAATTCTGGAGAAATGGTTCAGAGTTAACACAATGACAGGGATTCTCAGTTAACGATGAATGTGAACACTTCGTCAAAACAAAGGAGAAACCATCGAAGGATACTACGTTGGTTACTAAGCTCATTAATGACATGAGAGAACATCAAGATGACCATGCCCAGGATGCAACTTAACTCAAAGTTTTGTGAACAACATGTTAGCCTGAGTGGAGTAGAATTCACACTGAATCAAACTCTAACAGAGGTTTGAAGCGGAGTCAAACTTTGATCAGTTGGTATGCTTACTTGAAGCAAACATGAGGTGCATGCTATGAGAACAGAATTATGATGAAAGGTTCATTCAACCAACAAATGATCCATTGAGCAGTGTTGACGCCTCAGTTCAGCATATCCAACCAATCATCAAGTCTCCTCAATCCTCAAAAGACCATATCCTGCTGACAACTTCGACTGGGACTCAGGAATTCTTCAACAAAAAACTTGATTGAAAGTTTATCTCAACTCACATGGCCTGCCTCACTCAATCGTAACAAATCAGCATCTTCCTCAAACAACAATTAACTTAGAGCGTCGTCTAATGCAAGGAACAAAGCTATGGTTCAAGACGGGAAAGTTGTGGTTCAAGATGTCCGTGGAAGATACAATGCGAATAATCAAGGAAGACCATTTCAGAGAAACAATGCAAGAGGAAATGGTGTAGCTGGGAATGTAGGAGGTCAGAACAGAGGAGGCATGATTAATCCTGGTCAAGCGAAACCCATCAAGTGCTACAACTGTAACGACTAGGGCCCATAGCACGATAAACTGACCCAAGGCTTGGAGATCCAGGTTTGGGCACAATCATCATCTGGATTAATTCAGCCGGAACCCAACCAAGTTTTAATTACCCCACCAGATCATCTCCTGAAGATAGGACCCAAAGATCATCCTCTGGACACACAACGTTGGCAATCCTCTCGTCTGTATCTACCAGAAAACATTAGCATCTTATGGATTTTTATGTGTGCCTGTTTCCAACGGAACTGTCCACAAAGTCGAACCCAAAAACTTCAAAACTGGCCGTGAAAGAAGACGCTGTATTCAGCCCAAGCAAGATAAATTCACGAATTTGATCGTCCTTGAAGTACGGACTTAGATACCTCGACCAATCTATGTTATGGTTACTCGCTCTCAAGTGGTCTACAAAGTGAAACTATGATGAATATCGGTGATGTACTGAAAAATAAAGCTCGGTATTGGTTCAAAGGGAGATCGTCAGCAGTAAGCGCATTGATTTGACGAACATTTGCACAGTTTGCAAGAATAGCAGGCATCAGAAATCTTCATTGCCAATGCCGCAACCAAGAATAAGATCATCTATAAATGGATGTCAAAACTGCTTTTTCTGAATGGTGATCTTCAAGAAGAAGTCTTTGCAGTCAACCTGAAGGATTTGATAGAACCAGGAAAATCCTAACCACCGTCTAAATCATCTGAAAAAGGCTCTTTATGCGGCTTAAAGCAAGGCACCAAGGTCGTGGTATGGAACACCAATCTCAAAGCGTTCCTGTTGGCCAACAATAATTTCTTCAAGGTGCGCTGATCCAACGTTCATTCACACGCAAATAAGGCGAAAACACATTCCTACATGAATCAATATATACATAGATGACAAACAATATTTTAGCTTCAACAGATCAAAAGCGTGTAACATATTTCAAAAGAAGATGAGCACCGAACTTTCAGATGTCGATGAAGGGACAAATTCATATTTTCTTAGGAACTACAAGTTTCTCAAAGTCCCGAGGCATCTTTATTACCAAGCAAAATATGCTCTCAGAAGGGGGTGTGAGAAGGTAATATGGGGGGGGTGGGAGGGGTGGTTCCTTTTGTGTTTGTGGATCTCCCTAAACCCTGTCGATACACCGATGGTGGATCGATTGAACTGGACGAGGAACTCATGTGGATTCCATGACCCCAAAAAACTCGATTCAAAGGAATGGTTAGCTCTCTTAGTACCGTTAAAGCCCAGTATACCCGACCTGTATCGCCGTTTGCATGTGTCTAGATATCAAGCTAAGCTACCAAAAAGCATTTTGAAGCTATCAAACGTGACTTTCGGACTTTGAAAGGGAACCATTAACATGGTCTTTGTATCCAAAAAGACCAGCCATGTAACTAACAGCTTATGCAGATGCGGATCATGCGAGGATTCAAGAATTCAGAAGAAGTAGTCGGGAGTGCCTTAGTTTCTTGAGATAATTGGTTAGCTGGTCATCAAAAGAAGCAATAGAAGCACTACAATATCACTACAGAGGCTTAGTATCATCACCATGACGGGATGTTGTGCTCAAATCCATTGGATGCGATCCCCATCTCAAAAGACTACGGATTTGACTTCATAAAATTCCTCTTACTGTGATAACAAATGCTATTTGCTCTTTGCTGTAACAACGCCTAAGATAAAGGCACTCTCGCTCTAAACACATAGACATACACACATTTCATCCGAGAGCAAGTGGAAAATAGAGAGTTAAACTCTACTTCGAGAAACGAATTATCAACTTGCAGACATTCTCACCAAATCATTACCAAGAGAACGGTTCAAATTTCTTCTTCCACGCCTGGGCATGAAGAGTTTGACCCCTGAAACTCTCAAACGTCTTCAAGAAGGAGAGGATGAGTAAACCAAATGCCTTCGTGTATCCTTTGTAAATAGGTTTTTTAAAAAAATGTGTGTCTGTGTTTGTTATATTAATTCTTTAAAATTAATTAATAATAATAATAATAAAATACTTAGAAAATATTTTAAGTCATTTAGAATTACTAAAAGGCCTGCAATTGCTACAAATTGCAACCCGGTTTGATTGTCTGGGCATGGATTACTTTACATCCATGCTTTATGGGAGTATAGTAAAACAATGGTGGGGGGGAGCTGTTCGCCTGATCTTTTCATCTCAATCAACGACTATAGCTCTTTCAGTAGAAACCGGGTCGTTGTTTGAGGGGGAG